>JAOXYB010017519.1:0-17075 GCA_028565635.1 Phoronis ovalis | reverse complement strand
TGATGTCACGTTGATGTCACGTCTTGATTGTAATATTTCTTTATTCTGTGGTTGACTAAATTCAACTACATTTTTTTCTAGCAACATTTGTATACTGACCTTTTCGATCAAATCAATAGTTGGTTGCAGATCGAGTCCAAAGTCGATAAACTTCCACTCAATTCCTTCACGTTGGTATTCTTCTTGTTCAAGTTCAAACATGGTGTGGTTAAACAACTGCTGGAGTTTCTCATTTGTGTAGTTAATGCACACTTGCTCAAATGAGTTCAGCTAGAAATATTTAACGCATACAATTAGGTCACAGTCGTGCAACATAGATGTATCAAAGCAACATTACGTAGGAGATGCTTTTAGTCCACCTGAACAATCAACCTTAACCCCACATGCACTTTATTTACTGGTGTTTATTTCACTTTGTTTTCTTGGGTACAGTGATGATTGCGAGTATAAAAAGAAAGATTAATATAACACGAAACTTAATTTCTGCAGTGCTCAAAATAATTACATTTTGTGACAAAAACACAAAAGGGAAGCATGTTATACAATGAAAACTTAATACAGTAATAAGGAAGGGGATTGAGATGAGCAAGAAAATATAACACCATGCAAAACTTTCATGGGTAAAAAGTAATGTATCAAAGAAACATATGATCTTTCTTCACAGGCATGCAAGTATGTAAATCATTTTTTATTGCTTATCAGTTCAAGTATTTGTAGGCATATGCACACAATATCAAATTTTTAGATTTTAACACCTTCACTAAAATAATATTTAAAGATGGATACTGGCAGGAATATCTATTAATTACATAAAATGCTGCATTACATTACAAAAATTGTTAAGAATGGATACGGAAATTGTTTGGTATTATAATCAACAACATGCGATAAAATATTTCAATTCACATTCGAAACACTCTAGTCTTACAGGCCCATTGTAGTCCGCATCTTGGAGCTGCTCATTAGGCTGTATAAAATTATATGTTAAAGGTGATGACAAAAATGAAAAGAAAACTGTGCACAGTTCACTTCGAAATAAAGTCAGCGATCATGAACGTACATGTAAGCATACACGACTAAGATTTGTACAAATCGATATTTTTCACAGCGTTATTTCGATTTCTCTGAAAGTTGACCTCAACATCTCTACAGACCCTAATAAGCTTTAATAACTATAATAAAGTCAGTTTTATGAAATTACCTGGAAAATTTCAAAACCAGCAATATCCAGGATTCCAATAAAAGAAGCGCCTTGACGCTTGGTACGATCTAAGGATTTGTTTATTCTGGTTACAAGCCACTTAAACATACGCTCATAGACGGCTTTGGCTATGGCTTCAACAGCAAATTCAACCTACAAAAATCAAAAACAATAAAAAAATGCAAAGCTATTTAAAACTGATCTGAGCTGACGACTCCTACACATAAAATACACATAGTAAATATAAACTGTCAACATTATTATTACCAATATGATCTGCTCATTTTTGAAAACATTACTATGAATCACATACATATAATTTACATGCAAGTATCAAGACAATTGCTGATGCACAAAGACCACAGGTCATTTTGTACTACCTAAGAAAATTATCAGCAAGTTTTACAACTAAACTAGCCCTTAAGGTGGATTAATAAGATCAATCTCACCTGTTCCTTGGTTTGTGCTTTTTGCACATAATCACGACCCACTTTGATTCTTGGTCTAAGGAATGCCTTTGTCATGTCTGTTACATTAATACCCAGGAGTTTACACACTTTCTGGGCAACTTAAAAATGAAATGTGGAACATGCGTGGTAAAATTATAGCAAGAATATATGAACTCATTCTCGAGTTTTCAGTTTCTTATCATTCTAAATATAGCTCCTGCCCTCTACTTTTACAACAAAAAAACAAAAGCATATCTGTATTTTTATTTATCAATTTTTATATTTTTAATAATTTTTTATTTTTTAGATAAATATTTAATGAAGAATGGCAGTTTATTGATCTGAATGATAAAAACTCTTGACTCGAAGGAGTGAAACATAAATTTCAAACAGTGCTTTCATGACACTTCAGTAATTCACCAAGCTATAATTTTAAAATACTGTATATTTCTCTTAATAAGAGTTATTCTCCATCAAACCAATCATCCATCCTTGCCACAGGCCAGAAAGCACTGTTGGGATGTATAAACATATCATGTTATAAACCAAGGCAAGACTCACAAACCAGCAACTTATCTTTTCTGGGGCCAGACCTATTTAATGTTAGCATCAAGGACTACATTGGAGTTTTTGACATATCCAGGTTTACATGCTTCATTGTGGTGAATTTCATAGCAATTTACAGAAGTTATTAAACGAAACTCTTGTACCAGCTATGCCTATATTGGCATGACATTTTGCATACAATTCTGATATGACAGTCAGTGCGTAATGTCTCTTGCACGATGTGTCACTGTGAATTAATTTATATTGTATGCACAATGAGCCATGACAAAAACTCCAAACTAACTATCAAGATGCTTAGTTGTGTTACCATGGCTTTGGTTTGCTGTTTATAGACATACTGGCAGGGACCGACTTTAAGCCTTGGTCTAAGCAGTGCTTTAGTAAGATCAAATACACTTATCCCCAGTAATACACAGGCTTTCTGGGCTGCTGCAAAGGAATACATACACAAGAACATTCATACATTGACGTATATTTCAGTAAGAAAGTTTTCGGTCAGTATTTAAGAAATTCATACACTGCGTACAAACAAGAAATCTAATTTAATGTTTATAAAGTAACGAAATGTTGCACAAATACCTGCAATAATATGAACAAAGATTGGTAAAAAGTTTTAGAAATATTTTTAACATGTAAACAACACAGCTATTATTGGCAAATCAGAAGCTTATCTGAACCTAGTCATATTTATATGTTGTCAGTTGTAACAAATGATTATACAGATTAATGTAACAATGGGAAAAAGTACAATTTCTCAATAAATGGTTACCTGTATTATCTGGCAATGTGGCTTGATCAGTATTTCTTTCTTTCTTGAACTGCATGTTACCCATGTGAAAGACAGCAGATACCACTCTAAATATGGCTGTAAAGACATTTTGTAAGCAATAAAAATGGAATAACGTGTTTCAAAACTGGAAATCACAAACCAATAATATGTAAGATGTACATGCATGGTTTACTCTACTAAAATGAAAATGTGGACACTGGCAGACAATCTTCAGTTAAATGTTACCAAAAAAAAATAAAAAGCCATATTATTTGAAAATTTAATAAAACATCCTAAACAATAAAGACGTACCCATTTTTTCCTCCTCAGTCATTCCCATAATGCTCATGGCTTCCACAGTTTCCTTGAACATCTCAGTGTCATCAATATTTGGTAACCGTATGTGACCACACGTCAGAAATCGATAGGCTTTGAAATCCTCAAGGATAAGTTCCTCTGAAAATAATGCGAATTCACAGTCAAACCCAAATTCCCTGCACATCATTAATTAAGTACTCCTGTTCACACATAACATGACCACAAATAGCACATGTACTAAAGGAATAGATACTATAAGACATACAGGTTGCCCTGACCTCCACAAACGTAATCTTCACCAAATATAAGCTTAAAATCGTAAAAGCAACACAGACAATGAAACATGAATGTGCAACTTTTATTTACAAAAATTATTATCTACGCTTACTTCTCATTGCAGGAGTAGCTCCTACCAGCAACTGGTAAGCAATGTGGAAACACCTTTCATCTGATGCTTGATGAATGATACGTGACTTTTCCAAGAGATACGATTCTATGTTAGCTCCCGAAATGTACCCAGAAGTGTCGAAGTTGATTCGAATAAATTTACCCTGCAATAAAAGTGAAATTTCAAAACGCAGGCCATTCTCTTTTCAAATACACTTCAAACATTTCAGTATGCCTCACAAAATTAAAATCTTCTAATGGCACAGAAACACATAACAGGATGTGAAAAGACACTCGGAGGTTACCTCCCACTTTTGCAAAATTACATTAACATCAACTAGTCCCTTGAATTATCATGGTACATCAAAACATGTTAGCTGTCTGAAATGCGACTACAACACTAATGATTATTTGCTCGCAGTGATGAAAGTTAACAGCCAGTGATCATGGCAAAGGACACTTACAAAACGCGATGAGTTATCATTTTTAACAGTCTTTGCATTACCAAATGCTTCTAAAATAGGGTTAGCTTGTAGGAGTTGTGATTCTAATTCTCCCTGAAATATAAAAGTTACAATGAAAACCTTAGCAAAGATTTTTTCTAAACAATACAATCATACTATATTGCATCACTGCCTAACAGTAGGAAAGGGTTCAGAAAAAATGATAAAATAGTTTAGTTTCTGGTAAATGCTACTTTCCTAACCCACAATGATATGTATATATATAAAAGCATCATTAAGAAGCACACACTGAAACACCGGGTACTACATAAGAAAGTTGATTACTACTTAGCGGCATACGAATGTAAACCACCAGTAACTTCGTTTAAATTTGATTTCATATTTCTTTTGAACAGTTTGCAATGATATGTAACTTCGTTGTTAAGTCATACATTGTAATTGTGTTTTGGTGTGACTCATATCGGTAATTGGAAGAATGCAACTACTACGATACAAGGTAGTTTAAAACCTCGTTCTTTTCAGTAATTTTGAACCACCATGTAGTAATACTCACTAACTGCTTTATGTACTCTCCCGAAAAAGCAGATACAATGTATGAGAACATAGCTGCAGATGAAGGCAGACTGTAATGAACTATAGTATCACACTTTACATGCCATTACGGGAGGAAGGCAAGTTGGTGGCAATCATGGCCAAGACAGATGCTAGGAAGGGACGAAGAGTATGACTCTTGAATAACCAATACCTTCAATTATGATAGCATAATAGAGAAAACTGCTTGTTAGTAAAGCATTCAGAATCACATAGTGCCGACTGTCAATCTTGAACATACCACTTCACAGAAGAGGAAAGAGACGGATTCAAAAGAAATCTTTGCTGCAACTACAATCCTATTTTATAACATAGGGGATGCATAGGCTTCACACACAAATAATGAACAGACACTGTGAAGAATTTATAACATTCGTTTGCATGGTGCATCTGTAGATTCCCTTTCCATATGAACAATTTCCATACACAATCTAAATTTCTTTATAGATATATAGTGCATAGTATGAAAAACTTTGCATTTAACAATTTCAGTTCTTCCACACAATGCATGCACATGGCTACTGATGCAATTGATATCTGTCATTATTCTACAACATCTATCATGCTTTCTTGAAATAAATGTCCTTGTTATTATTATCAAACTACCTGATATGCACGTCTTGATGAGCCATTCCTTCCAACAGTGAAACTGATATTAAAAACAGAAAACATGCGTGAAAAGTGAAACCAAGGGATGTAACACAAGTGAGTGCATCAAGAATGAACATGGATGTTGTGTGCATCAGAAATCACACACTACCTGGAGACTGCTGAGTAAGTGTTTAGCAGCAGAAAGATTAGGTCTAGGCTGAAAAAAATTATCATAAAGAAGAAAATGGCAAAAAGAAGCTTCTCGTACAATAACGAATAACATCGAAACCTAAACACTATATCAGCAAATTACAGACATTCTCACTAACAGATAATCTGTTAACATTCTCAATGACAGAGATAATCTGCTAATCCTCAGAGCCATGAAATCAATACAAACAAGCAGCTTCAAGTTGACTCCAGTAATTATGATATCTCATATACCACTTTAAATTAAGCATTTATATAATCATGCATTTGTCTGCACAGCCCTGAAAATGTTAGTTCATGGCGATCATGGGGTGAGAGCTTATCTCTGTCCCCTAAGAGCTTGAAGCACCTCTCTTCAAACGTACTCATGTACTTACGAGGTTTAGGTGCTCCTTAGATTGCTGGACATCACAAAAACAAAAAACAACAACACATTAATTAACTGAAATTGTACGAATAAATAGACATCTGCAAAACATCTTTTGCTATGATAGAATTCTAATTACTTGAGCTTGGTAACAAATGGTACATTATGTTTGTAATGAACATATTAATACACTTTTTAAAGAAGATACAATAATCAGTATAATGTATATTAAAACCTATACCCATTAACTTAAAGTGAATGGATTTACAGGTATTTACAAGTATTCACAAATCTAGACACAACCTTGTAGCATATTGCTCGCCAGCAATTAAAAAAATTTACCAGAATTATTTTGTCAGCAACAAAGCGCCTTATAGTAAGCCTTTTAAAACAAACATTTCCAACAGCAAGCAACCACACAAACTTCGTAGCAAATGGAAACTTTATTTTTCTTAAGTTCTGCTGTTATTAAGCTAGGAACAAACCAAGCCTATATAACAAGCACATAGAAACAAAAAGGAGAAATCATTAACCAGACAAACAGCAAGTCATGGTTGTCTAAGTCCACATATTGAATAAACTGGATAAAAACCATGCGTGTAACAGTAACAAAAAAAGCTTCAAGTACCCAAGTACACAATATGTGATACAGTGTAGATCTGAATAGCATATTGTACAAAAAACAGTTACGAGCTATGCAACAGTAACAAAACATAGATTTCGCAATATTTCAGTTCCTTTTAAAAAACAATACAGGAAGTTTCCAGTCAAAAGCCAAAGCTTTGACGATCAAACTTACCAACATTTGTCACGACTGTTACTACTGACAAATTTATGCATATTGCTCTACAGCTTACCACAACCTGCTAAAACCCAAAAGCATTTTGCTCACACGCTATAGCTTTCAAGGCAGACACTGCATTGTTTGCTTTTTGACATGTTTATTTCTCACCTGTAGAATGTTGTGAATGGATGAGGTGGAGGAGCGTGTAGACCGGAGAGAAGCGGCAACATAAGCAAGATACTGGATAACCTTCTTCGTATTTTCTGTTTTACCTGCTCCTGATTCTCCTCTGAAGAAAAAAAAATCAAATAAAGTGGAGTCTAGTATTTAACTTAAAATGCTAACCAAACCTATAAATATCAAACAGGCAAGATAATCACCATAAAGCAAAGCTAAATAGGTTTACGAAGCATTTGAACGCATCACAGAGTAACAGTTGGGCAAATCAGAATATACAAGACATTTTCCAAAAAAATGTGATTGGCACATTTTTGAACAAACTTAGCAGACAAATATATACCATTTCAAGGTATTTTATAAAGTGGTCATGGCTATCAAATGTCCAATTTTGATTGAAATGATGACATTTCTAAATATATTTACTTAAAAATCATAGTCAGTAACATGGGATAAAGTTGCTGGAACAAACAAGAAAGCTGTATCATTCATAGTGACAGCTGCCCTTTTTTCATGAGAAGAAATATTCCATATTATATTTTAGAATCAAAAATCAGGATTTTTTTGTTCAGAGCTTAATTAATGGCATTACTCGTTAAAGACATTTTTGTAAATTAAAACAGATTACATGAAGCACATGTAAGTGGATTAGATCTGATAAATGGTTGTATATTTGTTTCTCACATAGATAAAATTTTATCAAGGCGTTCGGTAACATTTTCTGAGATTGATTGATTTAAAAGTTGACTCTGCTAACTTTTCAAAATGGTCTCAACTTCATTTAGAAACCACTGAAAAAAATTTGTTTACAACATTTGAAGCCAGTGAATTAAAAAATACTGAGAATGTTTTGATCTCCAAGGGCAGACTACAGCCCAAGAATTCCAAACCAGGTCAGATGTAGCCAGTTCCTACTACAGATAACACAAGTTTTTTTGTTTGAATAAGTTTCACCTGGGTATGGTCATAAAATCATCATGATATAATCCCATAAAGCCATCATGATACCTCAATAAAAATCAACCAAGCAATGATAATTAAGGAAAATCATATGAACAGTGCCAGTCCAAAGCACAAATATTTTAGTCATACAGTAAATATGTCTTAAATTCTGGCCCCAAATAGGTATGTATAAATACTAAAAATAGTGTAATTATACACTGTTGTTAAAGTTACATAATGTGGCCTTAAGGTAGGGAATATTGTTCAGCACAATTTATTCACTCTTTATTCCTGAAATTAAAATTTAACTACTATTTAAATGATGAAACAAAAATAAATATTTTGAAAGTATAGCACAAGAACTTTCTAAATCTGTAACGAATTTTCTCTTACTGATGTAACCTGAATGCTATCTTTGGGTTAAAAATTGTTTAGAATGTAAAATTCAAAAGAATATATGTAAAAAAAACCTTATACTACATATTTGAAACTTTGCACAAATATTTCTTACCATAGCTAAAAATATGTCGCAGATTCAAAAAATATGAATTTTTAAAGTTTGTTACATCAATTTGTTGATTTTCTTTCTGATACAGGTATTTTGTAAAGATTATTTGCGTAACGTTTTAACTATGTAGCTTCTGTGGTTTTTGACCTGTATTCTTTCAAATTTTACATTTCAAAAACTTAAACATTTTAACCAAAAATGGCAACCATACAGGTGACTTAGCATACTCAGAGAAAAAAGTAAATTACAGATTTAGAAAGTTTGAGTTGTATACTTTCAAAATACATATATTTTTATTTGGCTATCTTTTCATTTAATTAGGTAGCTAAATTTTAACTTAAATGTATAAAGCGTGAATAAATTGTGCATACATCATGTATAGCAGTTCTGCAGAGTTCATTGCACCTATGACACAGTCAATCAGCAGACAATGCAGGAAAGAGGTTAATGTACTTTTTCAGTAATCTTGGCCCCAGATGTCTATTTAAAAAAAAAAAACTATTGCAACATTTACGTGATTCAGTTTTTATGAAGAGAAATGTGTTCATTTAGATATTCTGTAATTTGTGCACAATCTCTATTCTCTCCTTTCCTTCCAGTTAAATTTACACAAAACAGAATAATCTGAGGTCGGTCAAGTTAAAAAAAATAAAATATACAAATATGTAAGAAATAGCCATGTGCGAAGTGATAATGCAGTCTTGATTTCCTTCAGGTCAATGTAAAAACTTGGGCCATTCGAGTCTTGAACACCCCTAGTGATACATTTTAGAAGTTGTGATAAATGATCAGGTCAATGCGAAAACTTGGGTTATTTGAGTCTTGAATAGCCCTAGTGGCAAATTAAAGAAGTTGTGATATATGACCTAAGAGAGAAACAAAGCTTATAAAAGTACATGACTTCAGACATTTGATTCTACAATATTAATGTCTGAAGGTCGATTTCGCCAATACTTACGTGCAAAGAATAGACTGGTCTTCACGATCTGAAAGAGTACAAAAATCAAATCAATAAGTATAACTTTTCCACCAAAACATCATGTCCTATCTACTTTGTACCCAAATTAACTCTCACATCGACCAATCATACACAGTCCCTTGTACTCAAAAATCCTGCCAATCATAAACAGACAAACACACATCGAACAATATTTACAGTGCAGCCTCTTTCTTTTTCTACCATGAATATGTACGTGATGTGCATTCTGTTTGTGTTTTGCTTCACAGATTGAACTGTAAGAAATCTACTGTATGTAACCTAGCAGATTCATGAGGTTTGTAAGTATACAAGATCCAAAAAAATTCATGCACATGATCAGTTGCTTTTTTGACCTTTGCATAACTTCTCTATTTGCTGGGTGTTGGGGCTTCGGATTTGGAATATGAATACATTTTTAAAGCCAGTGAGGTACCCTTGTTTAGCCTCACTCCTGGTACCTGCACAGGGTCGGGAAATTTATTTGCTACAGCCTGGATATACTTGCAATATGCCAAATCATCACAAACAGCCAGACCCTCAGGGTGAATAGCCTTACCAGTGTGGTCATAGGTTTGAATGAAGTTGCATAACTAACCTACTTTGTGTCATTTTGTGTCTGAAGGTTGACACAAGCAAAGATAACACAAGCTTAGTTTAACAAGAATTGGGTCCATTTAATATCATGATTTCATAAGCTGGTTTTATAGATATTACATTTGCTAACTAAAACTATCAATACACATGTTTAATTATGGCTTATCACTAATGTGAGGATATAACCAAGTTATTTTAAATTCAAAACAAGCTTTCCAGACAGTTTAATAAAAATCTCAATATACATAGAATAAAATCACATTCCTTCCCCTTAGACTTTCCCCAGAAATTATACCTTTCTTCAAACTGCCACAGGTGTTTTTCTCTGCATGACTGAAGTTGATCATGCAGTATTCTACTAACTATGTGTTGGCAGCACCCAGTATGCTTTGACAAGCTATAAAATAGTGTTTGGAAAGATTGCTTTTACCATATGTTCTACTAGGTCAACAAGTGTATATACATCATTTTCTACACTTAATTTCTTTTCAACAATTTGATGTATTCTTTGTTTTGTATTTTAACAGCTTCTCTCTTTTCAGAAACTCTAAAGTTTCACACCTTCTCATTAAAGATATTAAGGTGGCCTATAGAGGACACCTCTGTTGCTTGCATTTTCACCTGTCTGTCTATTACTTCGAAAAGCCTTTTTCAGTTACTTTAATGCCTATTTGGCACTTATATAAAATTTAATATGCTAAATTCATTACATCTGTAGTTAGGATCACAAGTATCTTGTACTGGCCAGCTTAGTGACAGTATTTCAGTGCATAAATCAAACTTTTTTTTCTACACTAATTCAGTATAATTGTTTACCCCAAGATAATCTGAGCTTGAAATTCTGCATTCTACTTCCTAATTCAAGCATGATTAAGTCATATATTGTTAACCACAAAAATGAAGCATGACATATTCCTGCACAATGAATGGGCTAGGACTGGTTTATTACAGTAGCTTGTCTAGACTTTTACAAGAGGCTAGTCCTCACATCAGCTGATAAAGTTAAACAATCTAGGTTCATCTGAGATACAAAAATTTGATTTAAAATGCTTGAAGTGCAATATGAAAAAGGATCCAACATTCACATAATTGAAGTACTATTAAATGCAGGGGTCACCTATAGAATGAAGTCATTGTTGAGGAATGCAGACTTACACAAACAGTCTTTCACAAGTAACAATAAGTTTGTTTAATTGTTCATACATAACAAACATTCATATTGTTGAGACTGTCAATTACAGGACATCACACTACCTTATATGGTAATAATTAAATATTAAAGGTAATATATTAACTTTAAATTGTGATTAATATAAAAACAGCTTGTAAAATCTGTTATCCCTATATCTAAACTGGTTAATTTTATTGAAGCAATCAGTAATTTAAGAAAAAAATCCTTGTAGTGCCATATTTCCAATGTGCATATTTCTAAAACTAAAATTATATATTTTTAATGTTATATACTTAGAGGGTTGTGTTTAGCTACACTGCAAAATTTTAAGTATTTAATCAAATATATATGTTAATTAAATTTTAAAGTAACAGAATCAGAGTAAAAATCAACAGTATAAAGAAAATAAACATCCTAATGTGGAACAATACTGATAAAGGACATTGTAGGGCTTATAGCAAATTTATCATAATAACTTTTTAGACTTATCCTATCTACAGGATAGCGAAGGGCTTAAAATGTCATACAGAAGCCAAAAGGTGACGTACATGTTAAAGCCCTGAAAAATTGACATGCTTCTAAATGTACCCTGCCACAGCTGATAAGAAATAATGGCTAATAGTGTAATATCTAGTTTATTTATGACATGTACTGATAACTGGTATCTAGATCCTGGTCCCTATGTTGATTTACAAGAACTACTGGAAGGATAGGAATTCCCTCAATTTACCTATGACACAAAACTTTGAATCCACAAAAATGTTACATATGTAGGGCACAAAAATGTCAGGATATCCTAAATGATGTTTAATCAGCCATTAAATCGTGAATCACTACTAAAAATCATCATGTCTATTTGGATAAAAATAACTTGGGACAGGAAAAAATAATTAAAATGCTAACAAGTTGGAATGAATGGAATGGAATGTTCACTTGATTTTATAATCAGTTACATGATTATGGATGGCCACTACCTGTACATATATCCTTTCAGCCACTTGGCAGTGTCATTAATCTTCTTTCAAAATGGGAGGGGGGGGGCTCAATACATTAAATTAATTAATTAGTTTTAGCTGGAAACAAAGCAGGATATGTTAGAGCCCTCTGGTTAAACTTGTGCACAATGACTGGGTTTGATAGCTGATACTGACAATTGTAGCAGACAGACTGCAACAGGAAACCATGGCTTGTTCATGCTATATCGGAGTTAATTTGCCAAATTGTATTCCTCGCATGTTGTATTTTTGGATGTATTTTGCAAACTAAGTTGTCTGTAACTTTATGTATATCCCTATAGGTACATTCTAAATGCACTAAAATGTAAAATGCTGCATACCAGTTTCTAAAAACAGCATGATAAAGTAAACACTAAAATGCTATACCAATCATTTAGATGTCTAAAATCAATGTCTAAGGCCAGCTACTTACAAATGGAAGAAACACCTTCAGAATGAGTTTGTGTGGTTTTAACATCTAGGGATAACACATGATTAATTCATACAAAAAACTTGAGCCACTGAAATTGTTTCCAATACTTTGTAGGTGCTTAGCATGTTATTTATGACTTGTTATCAAGTAATCAGTATGTTATATGACCTAAATTTAAAATTTATTTCTAAAGCATGATCTAGACAGCCAGGTCAGACAACTACATGCAGCTATTGTACACTAACTGCATCTTGTTTGACTACAAACAGGATAATTATGTACAGATTGATATGTTAATGCTTAATGTCTCTATAGCTAGCTTTATTTGCAAAATTTGTTTTAAAAGTCAATAGGCTGGGCATTTCTACTGGAAGCACACTTGATTTCCAAACAACTTTATACATTTCATTGGCTTCATCACTGGGTTTTGACATCACTGTTATTTTCCAAAATGAAACTAAAGAGAAAGGGCAGCATGAATTTAGGCAGTTAAACTTATAAACTCTAGCTGACAAATTTTGCATAAAGTAAATGAGCAACATCCCTAAATGGTGTAGTTCTAACAGAAACAGTTAACAAATACATGTACACCAGAATTTCTGCGTAATATGAAGTAACAGAATCAGTTTCAACCTCACAGGCAGTCCAACATTTGTACCTGCTGTGAACCATTATAATTGCCAGGTTAAATTAAAGCTCAACTAATAAAATTAGTAACCCTTCCTGACATACTGCTAGAAAAGTTGTTTTAATGCTTTAACACTACTGCTGAAGTACCTAATAAACATTTGATAAGCCAATAAAAACACTGACCATGAACCTCAGCTTTTGTGTTTTGCTATATATCTAACATTTTATTTGCCTGGTTTAGGCTGCATTTATAAACGTAAATGGAATGACAGGTGAAGGTTTTATTATAAATTTTGTGAATAAAACACCTGACTATATTTCCAGGTATAGATCCAGGTCCCCTCATCCACTGGTTTAAAGTGACTTGTGCATAATAGTGACCTGGTCTGAATGGTTTTTTCATGGATTATTACGCATTCATTCAGCTACATAATCACAACAAACAGAAGCATATGCTAACAGAGCAAACATTCCAACAGTGAATACATCAATTACATGAATCAATGATCACAAAAGAATGTTATGAATATAATTACAGTTTTGTTTGAACACAGGTGTATATTGTGAATGACAGGATTAAAAAAACAAAGAAATCTTTTTGGTCAACATAATGATATGTGAATTGCACAATGTTTTGCGGAAATCTGTCCAAAAATTGTGGGGACCTCAAGATTACAAGTCAGACTATTTACCAATCGAGCTAGCCCGGCTGTCCATTCAATCTACACAGCACATAAATAAATGTTCTTTGCAGAAACTTTTTGGAGTAAGCATGTACAGCGTTGTAACAAAGCTTTATAGCTAGTTATATGATTCAATGCATACCTTGTAACATATTTCTGTATGCTGTGTCTGCAATAGCAAACACGTGTGGTGGCATTTCATGACGCTTTTTTCCTTTATAATGCTCTATGACTCTATCTGTATAGATAGGTAATCTCTTGTAAGGATTTACCACAACACAAAATAATCCTGAATAAGTCTACAAAACAAGTGTAAAATTCATCAGTGCATTTGGAAACTGGCATAATACTGAAATTAAGACTATGGCAGTATTTGGATACTACTATTTGGAGGGGCACTAGGGTGTATGTAGTCACTGAATGCAAAACAAGCAAAACGGCAATTTTTACAAACTATAAATTAACAGTGTTTTGCTAACTAGGGTGATATCAAATTTATGATTGTTCTTAATTACAGACTGTACAAGTATAATAAAGGGTCTGAATAAACCTGGGACTATTACAGCCAAGACCTTTTACTGGGAGCCCTTATCAATACAGGTACGGTAAAACAACCTAGACATTTTATAACATATTGCATAACTGATAACAGGAACATATACAGGTGTGTCATTTCTTAAATGTCAATTTCTTGTGTAAATATCATGATATCAAGTAAGTACTAATTCATAATGTTCAAGCTTGCTAGACACAACATAACTGTCTCTGTGGTTCATAAAATTTCAACGCAAAAGTACATTATATTAAAGCCGATTTTTGTCTAGATACAAGCATAAATGAAAACACAGATGTCAAGATTCCTGTAGTACCAGGTTATTGTTTGGAACAGCACCTAAGCATAAAATAAATTTTTAGCGCAATTTATTGTTTATAAGGTTTCATCAAAATTGTACTTCAAAAGTTGCTTATGCCAATATTAGAAGGAACATATTATTACATGCGAACTACCTGTACCATAGTCCTAATAATAGGCCCCAATACAATTTTCATACCACAATACTCCAATGATCTTAGTTTGCTATTATCAAGTGAAGAAAGTACAAATCAATGCCCATAAAGTCAGATGGTAAAAAATTAGTGAAAGTCAATGCTGATGGCATTTTTACGGTTGCTTCTTATTTTAATAGAGTTAAAATTCATTAAAATCCAAGAAAAGTTGTGACACAAGAAAGATTTATACTTTTCCCTTGATAATAACAAACTAAGATCATCATAACATTGCTGTATGAAAACTTTCGTCTTTTTTGTTAATTTCGAAAGATGATATATTTAGAAGTGTTAGGACCAACATGAGCTCCCGGGCATCAGATATTAAATACATTGGGCCTATTATTAGGACTACCTGTACCACAGATAAGTCAGCATCATTATTTAATATGGCTTTAAAATACTTTCATAAGTATAAATATGACCACCAGTGTACATTTTTAATGAATGTTACAATTAACTGAATAGTATGAATATGCCACTCCCACCTGTACGGCTCAGAGTTATTAGTATTTATACTGATTACTGGCCTGTGACTGTGTCAAGTCAAATAGTAAACTGAACAGAATGTGATGTACATTTTTCATCTAGACAACTTACGTAGATAAGTCCAGCGTAGTACCTTTCCTTTAAATTGTGTAATACAGATGCTTCATTCAAGCACGTTAATTCGGCCATATCCTCAACTTTATCGAACTTAGGGGGATTCATTTTTTGTATTTCATCTTTGGGAACAGCGATTTGTTTTCCCGTGTCCAATTCTACAGTTACTTCGTCTCCTCTTTCGGATTTTATAGAAGCTGCTACAAATCCGTGCTGATCGGTTGGTACCCATACTAACTTCTTTGATGCCCATGCAGCCTGGGAAGCTGGATCTGATAAAGAAGCCCGATCCACCTCTAAATACTTCAAATCGTTGTTCGCCATCTTGAAATCAGTACGACTTCCTGAATATTTTGTATACTTTTTCAAATATCAAATTTAATTCTTCTCAAAGTTAACAATCGATCACAATTCACACATATGATGTTCAGTATCTACTTTTGTAAAATGTTTGCATGGATTACGGCGTGCTTCAATTGGTACTTAATATTTCCGGGGTGTTTTCATTACACAGTACCACAAACGGAACACAACTTACAGCCGCCGCCCGCCTTGTGCTTTTTGATTGACAGTCACGTGACCTATATTTAACCGGTATCCCGACCAGTATGTAAAGTTATAATCTGAATCAAAACTTAGTCAATAGATTTATCACAGCTCCTGTACACCAACGCGACCCCAACAGCACATTAAATTTTTTAACGTAGATAGGGGTACTCTCAAGTGACTCATAGAAGCTGGTTTGCCGACATATCCAGATTTTTGCCGCTAGATGTCGCGGTAAAGTTTATAGAAAGGTCAAGGAGGAGGGGCAAAGAATCCGGTGCAAAAAAACACGTGTGCTAAACAAATGAGTTTTTATATCCGGTATTTCTGGGTCAACATTGTATGCCCTTATATGGAAATTTATGAATATATTTTAATAGAAAATCATATTAGCTTAAGAGAACTTTTTATTGTCATTAACATGAGTCACGTTGTTTTTTTCAGATAAGTCTATAATTTCTACCGGTTCACATCTGGGACTATAGCCAATAGGCCATCCTGCTGCGTGTGTGAATAAATTTAATAAGAAACTCTCAATAAGAACTGAACATCACTAGTCATTCCAGTTAATTGAAATTCTTGTTGAATTACAGTAAAAAGTGTGATGAAAAGATCAATCGGTCGTTATTGTAAATTCAAGTAGAATTTTTTTTTTTAATACTACTTTATGCAGAAATCTTTTAAGGTTGATCATTATTCCATTAACTAATTTGGCTGTTAATAATTGAAAAAATCTCACAGCATAGACGAGACAAAATACGCATTTTTTTCATAACATAGTTTTCGTTTCATGCATCATAAGTACTTTCCCGTAACACACACGTCAAACATCGTAAAAACCAGAGATCCACAAAACAATTTTAAAACCTTTTGGCCCGGGTCAATATGAAAGTGGGTACCCATGTTCCAACATGACTTTTCAAAAAAGCCCCTTACGAAGTGAAATTCGGCAAAAAATATACCCCTAAGGAAGTGATTTTTTTTAAATACAACCCTAAGGAAGTGCTTTTTTGAAAAAATACACCCCTAAGGAAGTGGATCACGTGATACCTGAACCCTGACCTGACCA
>JAOXYB010017497.1:2642-18696 GCA_028565635.1 Phoronis ovalis | reverse complement strand
AATTACATGTGATGATTTTTTAATAAAAAAAACATATTTAAATAAAATTATAAAAATTTTTCCAAATATTAAAATAATAAAATTAGATAAATTTTATAAAATAAATAAGATTTTTATTTCAAATAAAGTTTATAGGATGTCTACACGTTTCTTGATTGAATTATGGACCTTTAACATGTTCTCAACTCCTGGAAATAGTCACTGATATGAAAATTGATATAAAAACAACACCGCCATTTCAATAAATCTAAGCATAAGCTTATTTACATATCTTTCATTTACGTACCTCAATTTTGTTTTGTTCTGCTTCCGACACTTGCTGATTGACAGGCAGCTTACTAGATTCATCAATTTGATTTTCTGCTTTTTGTAACCAGGCGTAAATACTCCTCAGCGCTGACTGGAAGCTAAGAAAGCTTTGCTCTAAGGTTGCACTCTCATCCTGAAATAAACATTCAAGAAGCAGTTAAGACTTCTAGTCAAGGAAAGGTATTTACACAGGGTATTATTACTGTTACTGAATCATTGCAGTCTTTTAACATACAAAATCCACTCTACGAATCTACAAATCTACACTACGAATAATTTTTTTATCAACGTATTGTACAGTTTATAGAGAATCCTAAAATGTATAAACATTTCTATAAAATTATTCTGTTTACCTGCAGCAGCTGCTTCCTATTGGAGAATCTCTTTGACAATTCATTCCATTGATCATTCAGAAGTTTTACATTGTGCACAGCATCTTCTAACACGCCCTCCTCGGCAAGCTCTTGAAGTTGGCCGACAAGGTCTCCAATCGCAGAGAGCACTGTTTGGCGTTTGCTCATCTCCGTCAGTGTGGCCTGTCAACAAAACCACATGGATTAAACCTGTTTTTACCATATAGCAGTTTCCCTTTAATTCTTCCTCCAATGATACAGTAGATTTGTAAACACAAGTTAGACAATTATGGCAACTACAGAACTGAGAGTTTAGTGGACAATAAAAAGTTGTATCAGTATGTGATCAGCAGTGGCGACACCTGGTGGTGATATCAAAATGGCGTTGAAGACTTTGATTTTGTTTGCAGACAAACTTCAAGAATATTCATTTACTTCAGAAACTGATTTTGAATACGAAGTTGTTGATAAAACCAGCAACTGTTCAATAAAAAGGTTAGGTCTGTGCACACGATAAGCAGCACATATAAGTAATGACAAACAAGAAGTTGCTAATTGGCAGCAAAAATCCTACTTTCATCCAGTGGAGATCTTCTTCTATCTTTCTGTTTGCGGGGACGGTCTCTTGTTTTGTGAGTTCCATATCGGTAGCATCCATCCATGTAGAAATCGATGTGGTTTCCTTTTTAAGCTTCTTCGATATTTTCAAAGCCTTTTCCATTTCACGTTTACCGTCAGTGACCTAGTAGGCAAAAAACAATTATAGATTCCATATTGTGGCAGATAAGACACATGTTGAGACGTATTTAAATAGCGATTAACAATTTCTAACAACTGGCCATGTGAATTATGCTCCATTTACTATTATTGGAAAAGTAACAGCTATTTCACAATTTAGCAGTGGTATGATTTGCAAAATTCATCAGTGAATAATGAGACAATTTACGTTATATTTCATTATCCAGTATATTAAACTGTCTGAGAACAATTTTCAAATATTTTAATATAAAGTCTAGTTAAGATTACATTAGCAGGATTTTTGCTAAGAGACGGAAGAAATATCTTTGCAGCGTAGTTATACTCATGGTCAAGTGCACTTGTGGCAGAAATGTTGCGTTTCTTACCTGTTTTCCTAACAGATTATACTGGTGTTTGATAGCATCTAATTGTTGACCCAGTTTGTTCGGGAAGTCCACTTGTTTCTTCTCGACAACTTGACGTCCTGTTTTAATGACATACTCCACTTCTGTCTTAATCTCACTAAGAGCGCGGTAAAATTTCTGAAAACAATAATTCGAAGAAAATCTATTAAATTTGTACTACAATATGAGTGCATTCAAAATATTAATAACACTAGCTGTATTAGTTTGAAGTTATACTGAAATAAAAGCATGTGTCTGCTGTGACAGATAGCCTGGTTGTACGCTCCTCCGATCCAGAATACACACAGTAAACAAAGAGTAAAAAGGTCCGAGACAATGTAATAATCATAATCAGGCAGTATTATCACAGAAATCTCAGTTGGTACAAGGGTGTAATGATATCTGTATGTTTATTGTTGCAAGAGGCGACTCACCATACAGTGGTCTAGTTGACCTTGAACCACTTCGGGGTCTTCGCTATGTAGTTCTATTAAATGGATTCTCTCCGCAACTTCTGTAAGAGCTCTCTTTACATGCAACATCTTCGGCTCAAACTCAATAGGTCTTTGGAATTTACTGAATTTCAACAAAACTTCTTCATAGTGTTTCTAAAAGAAAAATTTGCTTTAATTTGACAACCTACCCATGACACAATTCAAACTGCAGCTACCTTGGTTTCTAACGATTCTAATGATTTGCACGATGTTCCTAACATATTAACTTGCAGAACGTCCTTTATTTCGGTGACATCTCCCATTATCTGAATTATTTCTATACAGTCGACACCCTCTTAATTCAATAACTGTTTATAAAACAGAAAATGGAACTATATATAGTCGTTCTGTTTCCATAAAAAGTATTAAAACAATTTCTTTATGCAAACTTTTCCAGCTCCTCGTTATAAATTGTCTTTAGGTGTCACTTTTCTAAAGTAAATAGCTGCAATGATAAACTAGTAAGTAAACATAGTAACTTAACAGATGTGGTACTATATGTACAACGCCAGGTAGCGAGCCAATGAAAGTTTAATGTCACCGTGAAGGTGAACTCCCAAGTCTAACTTCATCCACCTTACAAATATTACCTTCAGAATACTAATCTGTTGTTCTAATCTGTGACTAGCTTCTATTATTACCTTCAGAATACTAATCTGTTGTTCTAATCTGTGACTAGCTTCTATTTTTCCTTGAGCTTTATATTCTTTCTGCTGATTCTCCATTTCTCTTAACACTTCATCTTGGTCATTGAATTCCGCTTTCAGTGACTGTATAGGAGATAGAGATAGATTACATGATATAACTGTACACCAGACATACTGTGTGCAGTATACACATCACGCGTGGAGGGAGACTTAAAATGATATAACTGTACACCAGACATACTGTGTGCAGTATACACATCACGCGTGAAGGGAGACTTAAAATGATATAACTGTACACCAGACATACTGTGTGCAGTATACACATCACGCGTGGAGGGAGACTTAAAATGATATAACTGTACACCAGACATACTGTGTGCAGTATACACATCACGCGTGAAGGGAGACTTAAAATGATATAACTGTACACCAGACATACTGTGTGCAGTATACACATCACGCGTGGAGGGAGACTTAAAATGATATAACTGTACACCAGACATACTGTGTGCAGTATACACATCACGCGTGAAGGGAGACTTAAAATGATATAACTGTACACCAGACATACTGTGTGCAGCATACACATCGGGAATCTGTGCAAATTTAATCTACATCGTTATCATCTCATCACAAATTGTTCGTATTCTAAGGTTTGAATGTTCCGTTGTGATTCAATCTAATGCGGCAATACCTATGCTACATAACTAATGTTCTCATAATAAAATGCGATGTCACAAATGACAGGGTCGCACTTCCTTGCAAATGGTAATAAATAAATGTACTTATTAGAGTTGAGGCACAAATATCACTACTGCAGTTGTATGAGGAAAATGATGCATAGCAATTAGGTGGCTTTATTTTATTGGTAGAGGGAGATACTGGTATTGCATACTCAACAACACACAGTAACTGCACAGAAAGTACATTATGCTTGTATAGAAACTTAAGAGTATTTATTTGTAAGCCATTCACCAACTATCAAAACATCTAAATAACTGTCACCTACTAAGTGGTAAAGGTAATCATTTGCTAAAGGCACTTATTCTATTTTGAATCTGTCTGTGTCTAAAAGAGACTTTATTTTTGTACAGACATGGTTCAAAATAGAATAAGTGCCTTTAAATGAGAAACAGAATTAGATGTTTGGGCAAACTGGCATATAATCTAGAAAGGTACTCTTTAAATGAGACGATCAAGTTTTTTCAGCTAGAAAACTTTAAGAGTTATTATTACTGCTTAAATGTCAGTAATGCAAACATACTTCAAATTCTTCTTGTACATCTCCAGCCAAAATATCTGCATCAAGTCTTGCTTGGATAAGATCTGTTACTTCCGACATCCATCTCGTCATTTCAATCATGCGAGTCTCAATATTTTGAGCTTGAGTAATAGAAATTTCCAACAGTTCAATTTTGTCTTTAGCCTTGAAAGCATAAACAGCAGAAATTTAGTAAACAGGATTTTTTATGTAACAAGATTAAGTGCAATGTCATTTTGACAAACGATGAAAGAAGTATATTTTATAGCTGATAAAAGCAGACATTTTATACTGTTACATGCAAAACTGTGATGTCATTAGAAGCTTCAATATAAAAATAAGATGACAAACCTGTTTTGATCAGGTTTGCTGACTGAAAAACAAAGCTAAGACCTGCAGACAACCTCAACGAAATATTTACTTCCATGTCTGCCTTGTACTCGACATTAAAACCATCAATATATTATAACTAAATTTATTAAAATGGACAACCTTGTTCTACCCAACGCATTAGTAAAACAGGTTAAATACCTGCACATGCCAGTCTTCTCTTAATTGCTGGAACTCTTGTAATTCCATCTTGGTATCGTCCGCCATAATACGGTTGTCCACAAAAAAATGACCAAGTGTTTCGATCTCTATTTTGTTTTCTTCTGAGTGTTCCTGGACAAAACTCTCCAACTCCTGCAAATATCATAGCAAAAAATATTTCATTAAATAAAATTAAGATTATATTAAAACATGTAGTAGATGACTTTGATACAGCTTTCAGCTGGGATGTATATCGACGGTTGTATGATCTACTTCGTGCAATTTCATCCATGGATTTTCCAAGCAGTATAGCCACACAGGCAATAATCTGCATTGTGACCCGTTTTCCGCAAACCAAGGCAAATATCACTGATTTGTCTGATATTATTACTGTTTTCAACAAAGTGCTACCCCGTGATATGTGATAATACGTAACAAATAACGACATTGGGGATCACATTTCGATGCAAACGGTAGTAATGCTAGTAAAGTACATGTAAGCATCTAAAAGAAACCTACATAAAGCTCTTCAGATATTTCTTCCGCATCGACACTGTTCTTTGGGGAGGCACTCAATTTGACTTCCAGTGTTTTATACCAGTTAGTTTCCTCTTTAATCAAACCTGAATAATCCAGAGCAAACTTATTACAGCAAAATGGAAATATAAATTATGCAAAGAGAACATATTTACATTTGTCAACAGGTGGTGTTGCAGAAGTTTATTTATTCATCCCTGTCTGTCTATTGGATCGATTGTTAGAAAGATATTTCAAAAAGTTATGGACAGGTTTAGACGAAAGCTGGTGAATGGGTTGCGTCATGATAACAAATTGATTAGATTTTTGTGAAGATCGTGACCTGGACATATTTGCTGTGGCGTAAGTTTGCAGTCTGCCCTTCTAGTTCAGTATATAATCATCAATTAAATTGTTATTTGCAAATGCTCACACCACTATGGAACCCAATATGCAAAATACTTTGGGACACATCACTCGGCTTTAAAAAGGCTTTAATATTTATCCTAGAAATTAATCACAAATAAAACAGATGTAAAATTCTTCAAATACTAACTTGTAAATTTAGCCCACTTCATCACAGCTTCATCATACAGGTTGCTTGTACTCTGTACTTTTACTTGAACCTGTGACCACTCTTCCTTCAACTTTTTTTGATTTATTAAAACCCTCGGTAATGAACCACTCCGACTTTTAGCAGCAATTTCATCGCATGTCGTGTCAATCTCATTTACCTGCACCTGCTTCTCTTGTAGATCTGCTTTCAATTTCTGCAGTGAAAAGAAAAAGAAGGTAAGTTCGCAAATTACATCGGAAACAAATCTTGAATAATCTCAGTCTGGAACAATCCATCTGTTAGTGTTCTGTATATAAATCTATATAATAAACGAAAGCAGAAGAGATTAAAATCAGGCATTAGATGATAATGCACAGAACACTAATGCATGGATTTATTGAGACTGGAATATTCTGAACTTAATATTTAATCTTAATACTGACTTTTAAAGCGGAGATACACTTTCCATACCTTATACTGTTTAGCAGCTGTCTGTAAATCAGCAAATGATTTTACTTCATCAGGTAAACTTCGCTCCACTGTAGCCACCCAGTTACTTAATTCAACAATATCTTTGTCTACACCTTCCGTTTTCTTTAAAGAATCTTTCAATTTGCTGTTCTGTTCTCGAGATAGCTGTAGTGTTTCTTTCCATCTTTTGTTTAGTTCTTCAATGTCCGTCTCCAATTTTGCGGAGAATTTACTATCTGCCTCTGCAATAAGTTTTTCCCCGACGTTGTTGATGTTGTTAACTGTCTCCTGGAGTACAGCAGTGTCATCCACAGCTCCCTACAGAAAAAAGAAAAAACAAGACGATATGTATCATGTATATTTATAATACTGCTCGACACATTTATTTATGGTTAGAATCCGCAAAGAAGGAAAGATTTTAGCTTTCCTACCTAATAAACGGTAACTTCTAGAATTTCAGCCTTTGTTAAAATTATTCTAATTTAAAATAAATTGTGTAGTCGCACATGCTATCTAATATCTCTGATACAAAAAATTCATTTTGACATTAAACCTCTTAGGCACGTTTAACTTACAGCAACAATAAACTTTTGCTTACAAGAACAGTAAATTTGTCACAAGATTTCTTGAGGTACTTCACATTTTAAAATTATCTGGGAAAATTACATAGTCAAACAAAAGATTGGTACTTAACAGAAGCAGATGTTTACCTCACTTTCTGCTACCTGCTTTCCCAGCGTTTCTGCTTCACCTACTATGGGCTGCTGGGAATGCAAGAAGACAGCCATGTCATCCATCCATCGATTCAAACCGGCAACTTGACTCTGTAATATTAAAAGAACATTACTGCTTAAATTGGAGCGTTTCACATTACCTCTGTCAGTTAGTAGTTGTTTTACTGTTATTAACTGCAGCATTACTCCCCCCATTCCACTATTTATATTTCCTAATAAATCAAACGCCAAAATACAATAATGAAAGTGAACATAGAGGTCATATTATTTTCATTTATGGAATTTACAACAGAGTCTGAAACAACACTACATGGGTACATCTTCAACAAATTAACTGAATACTGGTAATTCCTTTGTATTTTATCCAGAATACATAAACTAGTCATGTGTCATATACATATACCTATACATATACAAGAAAGCATGCATACTACAGAAAACTGCTTACTTGCAATTGGCGTAAATTTTCTACGCCCCATTCCAACTTTTTAATTTTTTCATCAATTTCCGAGCTTATAGCCTCCCAGCGTACATTTAAAGTTTTGAGGTCCGATTCCAATTTTTCGCTTCGCTGTTCAGTGCCAGCACGCTCCAATAAATCTTCACCCGTGGAGTTTATATAGTCCAGCCCAGAAGTGTGGTCAACAATGGCTTGTCGTAGATCCTGAAAATAGCGAGCAGTTTACAACTAAAAAATCACTGAGAAATACAGTTTTCAGTAGTGAAGCGTGAAGCCATAATGCATTTATCAACCATGTGCAATTACTCCTATTAGTCACTACAAAAGATAAAGTACGCAAGTCAAATGTTTAGCCCAAGGCTGTTATCTCAAAAGTGGATGGATTGTTTCATACGTGTACAAAAATATCGGGATAAGCAGACTACTAACACAGTATGTTATTAATGGAGTTTTGATAAAAACCAGAAGCCTCTGAATTTTGCATTTTAAATCCAATGTAAAAGGGACCAACTACTTTTAGTTTTAACATATCTTGATTTGAACTTTTACCCGATACTGTTGAAGCTGTTCCTCCATGCTGTCAATGTCAGTGACACAAAAACTTTCCGACTGTAGTAGTTCTTCTACTCCTTCGATCCACTTCATTAAGGCTTCCATGGCTTCTAAGTAAGCTTTTGGTGGGGCAAGCTCGTAAGCACGATTTAAGGCTGTCTGTCGTTTCACTGCAAGAAAAATACAATGAATGAAACTACTCCTACAAACAATACCCTTATCTGAGTTACAAAAAATGAAAAAAAAAATTATTTTAGAAATAAAGAGGATTGATTTACAATGCAAAGCAAATATGACCTGCACCAGCTCCTTAAAATTACATGCATACCATAAAATAATTTATATTTTGAGTGACCACATCAAACTTCAAGAGCATCGCTAACTGAATGTCAAACTTATAACCCATTTTCCTTACAAAAGTTAAGTTGACCCAATGTTTGTAATGAAAACGCAGCATGATTACATAGCTTACTGCAAATAATGAAACCAACTTATAGATGACAACAGTACTTTAAAGCTCATTCACAGCAATAAAAATACATAATTAGATAAATTTAATATAAAACATAATTCAGACTTGTATTACTACTTCAGCACACAATTTCTATGTTAGCAAAAGCGTTTTTTGTCCGTATTTTTGTCACATAACTTAATGAACACATGCATATACCAACAGTAACGTAACTGACAATAAAACTTAATATGCTAGCTAGCAGAAACAAAATGAAACAGTAAAAACTTTAGCAATGTATCTGAATGTGCACAACATTCCTGCATAAAACTTACAACCATCCGCAACTTCTGAAGCAGAAGGTAAGAACAAACAGGGTAGTGATATAACAAGGAACGGGGAAAACAAACATGCATATACATTTACATTCAGAGGAGGCTAAAGGTTAAAGGCAATGACAAACTATGGTATAAATGTTATGTTGATGTTTCTACTATCTAGGAATTCAGAAAAGGGAGGTGTTCTAAAAATGCAAATAATAGGCAAACAAATAAAATGTGTTTTAGCTTAGATTATGCCACCTGCTAATTACAATTCAGATATTCTTTACTAACTCTTTTAGCCACAATGCTCTTTACAGTGAAACCAGATTATATCGCTTGAAATCACTAATACATACACAAACTTCGTGCGAGCATAATTTTACCTAATTTTTCAAACGTTTCATCCCAGCGATTATTAAATCCATCAAGAATTTCAGAAATATCTGTGGCAGTAGTAGGCATCTCTAACATGTCTTTCACATACTGGTTCAATTTGTCGACACGATCCTCGTGAGATTTCATGGCTTTCAGTTTCACCTGAAAGGAGGTGTACATCACAAATTAATACATTATTTAGGAACAGGATGGTACAGCAAGAGAGATTAATAAAGAAAAGACATTTCTGAGTGATACATGAGGTGTACAATGCCATGCATTGAAATGATGCCATTTCTGTTAAAGTCTCACAAAATTCTTCTCAAACATCTGTAATATAAGTGCCACTAAAAATTGTAGAAAGGATTATTTTTTTTGTTGCATGTTTAACATTCAGACAATTTTATTTTTCTACACTAACCCTGCATTGTTCCAACTGTCGGCTAATTTCAGTGGCTTCTTCTGCAATTCTATCAGCAGTTCCAACCCATTTCTCATAGCTCACCAAGATTTCTTGTAAGGCATTTAATTCATCATGAAAATGCTTAGTTTCCAAGGCAACATTAACACGCTGCTGTGTGCTTTCCAGCAGACTGGCAATAACTTTCCAACGACTTTCTATTTCTTCAACAGTTTTCTCCACCGTCTCCGACGACTCGCCAGCTGAAAAATCAAATCATTTCACACAGTCACGCATTTTTGAAGCTATTACAGAAGCATGGTTGCCAGTTCCAAGCAATAGGTTGTATGTTACGAAAGAGTTTGTTGCGTTTTTTTTTAAAGATTTTTATTTTAAAATTACGTTCAAGTCGTCTTGATTTCTAGCCAATCCAAGATGATTAAACTTTCTATACGTACCTGAATTAAGTTCCTCTTTTAATTTTACATTCAAGTCCAGCACAAGTTCATAAACACTTGTGTGCTTTTCAACTTCTTGTTCCGTATCCTGAAATAAAATTTCAGGATGAAAAATTGGTCACACTTACTAAACCTAGCTATGGCTTCTAAGCGGATAAATCTGACACATCAATATAATACCCAGCACAACTACTGCTTATTCCGAGAAGGATCACGATGAAATAAATTAATACAGCACTAATATAAGTTGATTCAATAAAACATCTCTGACCTTAACTAGCACCTTTTGTTCTTCTAGCATTAACTGCTCTTCGCTATTTGGCATATCTTTTGTCAACAGATCCAAACTAGCCTCAGTTCTATCCAACCAATCGCAGATGACTTGTACATTAGCGTCAAACTCCAATTTGAGTGAGCTGTGATGCCGTGGCTTCTTTGGAGACGATGAGTAACTCATTGTTGTCTTAGTCTGTGTAATGACAGTTTCTTTTTCTTCAGCTTCAAGTAGGCTGGGAATATCAAGTCCTGACTGGGAAATCTAGGAAAGAAATCATACATATGTGCTTTAACCAGGCCCAGTGGGATAAAAGTGAGCTATGTACGAAACAGCTGGTCTTACAGCAATGCAGCAATAACTGCAAACAACACCTCACGTCTTTCGTATTTAACGAAAGTTTTTTAAATACACATAAATGGTTGTGCATACGCATTCAACTCTTAGGGTGCTCTATGATTAACTAGCTGGCAGCACCAATCTCCACCGTATTTTAACAAGAATTCCCCAGAATCATACGTCGTGTCTCCGGAACAAACATAGCCACTAGTCAGCCATATTGGAAATGATCAAAAATTTGATTCTGGATCATTCATTCCAAAATTATGTCAGGTCTTGAAGTTCCTGCAAATGGTGCTTATGACAAAATGTTCATGCTGCCGACGCATTCTGCCTAGCATGCGAGTAAAACACATGCAATATTCACTGCCTTATGATAACAGTGACAAGCACAAGTATGCATGAAATATTTGATTATCTGGTAGAAGGCGACACCTAGCAGGGAAACCTTCTAGCCTTTTGTCATAGCTTAGAAAGTTATTAATTCATGCTTATTCAATTACTGAAGATGTCTATGTTTTTAAGTTACCTCTTTGGTCATGAAGTCCATCTGATGCACAAGATTTTCCCATCGATCATGGAACTCGTCAAGTTGTCTGTTGACTTCTTCAGTGACTCTCTGGTCACCTTTGGCATTCTGCAGGATTTTCTGTCCAGTTGTGTTCAATCTGTCAAATCGCTGCATTTGTGTGTCCATATTTTGTTCAATTAACTGAAAACAAGAGACATTTTTATCTATACTGGCTGGCTTTTTGATTTTGGATTATTTCAGACAATGCTAACAGAATGGCACAAAACACAAGTCTGTTAGTCTGTAGTATGCAGTTTAATAAAAAGTAATACAAAAAATGCTTTCCTTCTTGCCCATCTGGCTTAACCCAAATTTTGACTCATGAAAATGCGTTAGTTATTAACACAAGAATTACAATTGATACTAATCAAGAACATGGATTCTAATACTGTATACTGTGCGTTTTTAGGCTCTCTGCTACTAGATAGACAGTAAAAACATAACAGCACACCACAAAAACTGCATTTGACCCAGTACAAAGATGTAACAGACTGCCTAAAAATAACTAACCTTCAAATTTTTCAACTGCTGCACAACTTCACTGGGGATGGCCATATCCACCAATCGCATATGGCCCAGAATGCCTTCACTTTCTCTCAACCAATCA
The DNA here is from genome assembly GCA_028565635.1 of Phoronis ovalis. Lineage (NCBI taxonomy): Eukaryota > Metazoa > Phoronida > Phoronidae > Phoronis > Phoronis ovalis. Next base: position 6,872 of record JAOXYB010017497.1, on the reverse strand, counting down.
TCGAAGACTATTTTCTCTTCATTATAAACCTGCCATTTTTGTAAAATTTCTTGCAGTGTCAGCCATTGTTCCTCCGTCCATTTACACACTGTTGCCCACCGCTGACCGAGAACCTCCAGTTGTTGTTCTAATGACTCATAAGCTGTAACAAGATAAACGTACTCATCAATATAATGTTGATTGCATGCTTAAGGATTCTGTTCCAACTAAATTCCACAATGGATGTCGCAGTAGTACAGAACGAGGACTCTTACAAAAGAGAAGGTCTGATTAAGTTACGCCTAACATCTTACCAAATACTGAAATTACATCAAATTTACATGTCTACATTATGTGCAAGTGGATGCATAAGATTCCATTGCAGACAATCAGCTAACTGTATCATACATTGTATATTAAAATTGAAGTCAAAAAGTTTATCGCTCCAACTCCTATGCATTATTTAACTTGTTTACTTTTCTAACAACAGGATGTTTATTTCAGTTTTTTGAACACGTTTATTCCTAACATTAACCTGGGTTACCACTATCCGAGTTCTCATCCACGACGACCACCATGTTCTGTAAACTGTTTACTTTCTCTTGCTGTTCCTCTAAATGTTCCTGCAATGCCTGCGAAAATAGAAATTTTAACAAAATAGTTTATTACATAAATGAATCAACTACATCTTCCCTGGGCTAAGCTTTTTGCATCATTCCTTGTGTTGTCAGTTTGTACGGAAAAAAAAAAATTTACACGTACGTTTATTTTCTAACACTGTATCAGTACCACGAGCTATGGCAATCCATTCAAGTATCACTCTTTATCATAAGCACAAACGAGCGAGCTTCTTTTTTACATTTCATCAGCGATTGTGATAAACATTCAGTAACAAATCGGTGTAGCGGTAACGAAAGTGGGCGAGAGAACTAACAATAGTATGCCATCTTCCGACTTACTTTGTGATCCTGTACTTGTTTCCTGATGCTTTCTAGATCTGTACCTACAGTACTGTGAGCTTGCACATGCTTCTCCATTTGACTTAACCAGTCACTCAGGTCATCAAGCTGTCTTTGTTGAAGCTCCATTAGCACATGTTGTAACCTAAGATGAACAATAAATGAAAGAAGTGAGACATGTTTTAATATATTGAATGATTCTGCTGCCTTGTACATCTGTAAAAGTACAGTAAAATGAGCCGATATCCAAAGTTTTGTTGTCGAGCCATGTGAAAGGGTTAAGAAATTTTCAGGCAAGCACGAGACATCAAATTGCTACAAACCCATGCAATAATTCTTTAACTGGCATGGTCTATTACCTATTTGACTAAGCCGCTCCAACATCCATCTCCCCACCCATATTTCTCCAGGAACTACCCGAGACCCTTACAGCTCAAAGTTTATGTGTAGTTACTTGCTCACATGTTGCTTCCTAGCAATAAAAAACTATTGTTGATTTCTATGGTGTCCCTTACAGCTGCCACAGAGAATAATGAACTAAATCTATATTTAAAAGTATGAACATATCATACCTGCTTTGCCTGTCCATAGCGTTGACGCGTAGTTCCTCCCATTGGTTATTAAGGACGCCCATCTGTAGTCTGATTTCTGTTTCTTGTTGCTCCGTTATGTTACTCTCTGCTATAAGTAAGTTACCCTCCTGGAGAACGTTGCCTACTTTATCTTGATGCCTCGTCAATTCCATCATGAAATCCTGCAACAAATATAAACAATTTTAAAACTGCGAGTAAACAGGAATCCGTCGCTTCAGTTTACAGCACAGATTTATAAAAGTCACTAAAGAATGACATTATATTCAGCACCAGTGTCCATTTATTTCAGGTCTCTATTTAAAGGCACTTAGTCTATTTTGAGCCTGTCTACGTCTATACAAAAATAAATTCACATTTTTTTTACTTATTTCAAGAATGAATTTTTTTTTGTATAAATTGATTTACCCAAGTGTTCTAACTCCTCAGCGTTGTTACATATTCTCGATCGAAAAATTGCACATTGAAAAGTCCTATAACCTGATGGCTAGTGCCTCTTAGCGAATAAAGTTTGGTCCGACTTTATAAATAACGCAAAGAACAGGTGCCCTTAAGGCGTCTAGCCCAAAGTACAAAATTATACAGTTCCATACAATCATGTAGAAATAAAAACAAAGAACGTACAATTTTACATTTTCATTTTCTTGTTCAGTTAAGGTTTTTCCCTACATTTTGTTGCACAGTAGACATATTTAACGAATTCTTTAATTATAGTTTCATTCTTACACCTAAACAATTGAGTAACTATGTATACATTGGGTTCTTTCAAGTACTTCAATGGAATGTATTTGGTTCTTAGATCTGAATATAGTTCCCATTCGCATATAAAATGATACTCATTTTAGGATGATCGGGTAACTATGGAGTAGCAGCACAATGTTTATCGAGGTGTTAGAATGCCTGAATGAAGTAAACAATCTAGTTAGTGTACAAGAAGAATGTTCACAGAACGACAACAGAATGTTATATGTCACATGTCTAAATGTATTGGGGCTATGGTAGCTTTCAAGACCAATACGATTTTAGTTGTCGGGAATAATATGAGAATATAAGCTCAGATAGAAATGATTACCTCATGTTCATGAAACTGTTCCTTCACTTGTTGTACCACATCGCCGATTTCTCCTTGTTGACTGTGCGAGTCTTTAGCTTGAAGCAACCAGGCAAGCACCGATTCTAATGATTTATTGAATGAATTATAGTCAACGGACTGTGAGCTTACAACACTGTGGCGGCTCGACCCCGAATCACTCTGTAAAATAAAGGTTTCAATTGCAGGCTTACGTATCTTGAAACATTATTTTATCAAATTTCTGACCCTCTAAACAAGTGCATACGAGTGGTTTATGTATTATAGGTAATAGCATTTATTCGCTTATTCCACTGTCAAAGTATACCAAGATTGAATGTATATGGAAACCTAAAACCCTGTTAGGTTGTTTATTCAGTTTGTTTGGCAAAAAATCGAACATGCATACTTTATCTCTACCTTGTTATAGGTATACAGGCTATTTATTACTACCAATGTATGTAGCAGTTCTCATCAGTGTTTATTCCGATATACAGTTACACTTGCCTCATTTTTGGCACTTTGAAGTTCCTCCGAAATCTCAGCAGCAATAACGTCTTTCTCTTCAAGAACTATATTTTCATGCGGAAGAACTTGGAAGCAACACATCAAATACATCATGATGGACTTCTTATCTGGGTTATTTGTGTTCACATCTACAGATGGAAATAACTTTATCTCAGTTTATTCATGAAAATACCTCTTTTAAGGTACGTAGTGAATATTGTTCGGCCCAGTTTAGTCATACTTGATACGTTTAGTTAAGTGTTAGTCATTTAAACGAAGAGATAGACAAATAAAAGAATATATATTTGAAAGTATACAACTCAAACTTTTTAAATCTGTAATTTACATTTCTCTGAGTAGATCATGTGACCTGTGTGGTTACCATTTTGCCGGGGTTAAAGCTTTAAATTTTTAAACGCAAAACTCAAAAGAATACAAATCAACTGCATAGTTGAAACTTTGCACAAATATTCCTTACATATAATATTGCCACAAAACAGTGTCTAAGATTTTTGAAATTTTACTTGGTTAAAAAAATATGAATAATCAAAGTTTTGTCACCTCAATTTTGTTAATTTTTTCTAATGCGTAATCTTTGAAAATTTATATCATTTGAACAAGGTAAAATTCAAAATTTTGAGACAGTTTTGTAGCTACATATGTAAAGATCACTTGTGCAGAGTTTTAATTATATAGCTTTAACGGTTTTTGACGTATTTCTTTTGAATTGTACACTTCAAACACTAAACACTTTAACCCAAAATGGTCTCAGTACAGGTAACATGATCTACATGTACTTATAGAAAAATAAATTACAGATTTATATGTTTAACTTGTATGCTTTCAAAATATGTATACTTGTGTCCACTTTACTTATTTAATTACCTAAGATTTATCTTAAAGCATAAGTGTGAATTAATTGTGAAGAACAAAATTAACTACCTTAATATATCAGCATTTGCCAAATTAAACTGCTCCGAATTCTGATGCAGAAACCTCAAAACATTTGTTGCTACATTTCACTTTTCTTACAGGTAACAAAAGAGAAAATAATCCAGACAAACAATTAAAAAAATATCAGACTTAGAAAATAAATCAAAATAACTACATTACATTTAACACCTGC
>JAOXYB010017486.1:0-16850 GCA_028565635.1 Phoronis ovalis | reverse complement strand
AGACTAGGTGGAGCCAGTGCTTTTCCTCTTGGTTTTAAGCGCAGTAAGATTTTTTCTGTAGCTGTAAACAAAGTAAAATCTGGCTTTAAAAGTTGCATTAAACCATCTTCATCTGTTAACAGCTGTGCAGGGACAGCAGGTACAGGGGGTTTTAGTGGCACAAGACTAGGTGGAGCCAGTGCTTTTCCTCTTGGTTTTAAGCGCAGTAAGATTTTTTCTGTAGCTGTAAACAAAGTAAACTTTTACACAATAATACTAAGTAGTTGTCTGATACAATAGCAGAGAATTGTTTACATCCATGGGACAAGCATTTTACTTTAAATTGTTAAATTTTTTTAATTGACCTAAATAGTTTTACTGCTTTAAGAGACTACATTGTAATCATGATAGCAAAAAAACACTTGGTATTTTACCTGTTGCATTTCTCTGCTCAGCACCCAAGTAAGACTCGATACTTCTATCTCTGTATATTGTTGGAAAGATGTTACAGGTCCATTCTTTAACTGATCTAGCTAGCTGATACTCTACTTTGTCCAAATCTACACATTCCAACCAAGGAAGCTAAAGCATAATAATGAAAAGCACACAAGATTTTATATAATTATATTATTACTATAATTACAAAAATTCAATAGCTACCAAATTGTGATGTTTATCCTAAAATTAAAGCAAACTGATATGGGTCGTTTATACAGTAATCTGAACATCTCTATGCAGTATCAGTTTCCCAAGATCGCCAGAGGTCACCAGTACTAATGAGGCATGTGGATAATTTCAAAAGCCTTGTTTGCAAATTTAGTTTTCAATTTCAGTGGTTGGCTTAATTCACTTAAATTGGGTTATCTCAATTCTAATTAGTCACAATATGGATAAACAGTCATAAACTCTTCACAGTCTCACTAGTACAAGTTGGTAAGAATGTGTTTGTACCTTATCTCCCAGAAATATTCTCTGCAGTCTTTCAGCACCGTATTGGACAGGAAGAGCTGGTAGATAGAGGTTACCGTCATGAAGTCTTGGCTCATCCAACCACAGCTTGAAGGTTTGGTACAAACTAAAAGACAACAATAAAATTAAATTTGATGCTAAATCTTAATATTCTTTAACAATAATAGAAACTTTAAATATTAAAGCAACTATAATAGAATATTAATAATAATTAGTAATTTTTAAAGTTTTATACCGTTCCATACCTTACAAGCTTTGTGTGAAACTCTGTAGCTCCAGATACAGCAACATTTTCTGGTAAACCATCTTCATGTTCATCTGAATCTTTAAAAGATATAATGAAATTTAAAGCAGTTCAACTAACATATTAGGTCAAATTCAACTCACATGGAATCAAGAGTTTTAAATTATTTAATATGTCACAACGCTTACAGAAGAAGCGACATAAAAACAGTGAGTATTTTAAATATCCATCAACTAATATTACAGAAAAAATACTTATAAATATTCCCTACCTTCCAATGTACTTTGTGCAGAATTAGATTCAATAGCTTTTTCATGATGGTATTCAGCAAGTTCCTTAAGGCATTTCTTCATTTTCTTCAGTAATGTTATATTATGTGTACTCTCAAAGAACTTTTCACCAATGCTACCTCTTTGTGCGAGACTAGAAAAAATACTATGGGTATGTTGAAATGTAAATACGTATATCCTATAGTGTGGTAAAGATTTTCATGATATGACAAGATTCCAAAATCTGCTAGTGCATCATTAAGCTATAAAATTCAAAAAATCATCTCCTATAAAACATCACTCCTGTCTTACCCTTCAGTTATTGGTCTGTGTAAAAACAACTGGTAGAATTGTTGCCATAGTAATGGGTTAACAGGATGTCCCATATCTATCTCCATGGTAACCACAGACCAGCGATAGATGCTAAGTCTATGAACAGCTGGACACATTTCTAACTTCAGATTTGCTGCTACTTTCTGAAATAAAAAAAAAATGTCTTTATCAGCAAAGAGAATACGCAGAATTATGCTAATATACAAACAGATTTTTCTGTGTGTAATCATTCAGAGTTGGTACATTTCATACAAAGAAAATTATAGTCACCAAAAATCCAATAAAATCTTACATGTGATATTATAATGTAAAAGATTGAATCTTTACTCTAGACAAACTAACCTTAAGAGCAAGTTCAACGGTATTCCTGGGGTTCCGCATTAGTTCTTCTAGAAGACATGGCCACAATTTGTTTTCCTGTTCCCACCTAGCCTCACACAACAAAGCAAAATACGTAAACCATGGAAATTCTGAAGGTACCACTTTGTCTAAAAGTGAAGGCAGTGAGCTTCCTGTGGCCAACCATGACATAAATGATGATAACCTATTTTGTCCTTTCTGTGTTACTAACAAATGCTGTAAAATTCAAAGAAAGGAAATTTAACACTGATAACAATTTTTAATAAAAATATATGACACTACAAAATAAATTACCGGTAAATTCCGTGCAGCAAATAAAAATTTGAAATTGCTGTGAAATGTAAAGCATAAAACAAGTTAATATTAAGTTAAGGGCTTTCCAAAGCTAGAAATCACTGTCAACAAAATCCTTTAGTGCAAGTTAGAAATAAACTTATCATAAACTAATAAGAAATAAATTAAATATGAGATATCAGTGTTAAAACTATTAAGAATTACTGTCAGAGTTGTTTTCTTAGACTATACAAAAGCATTTGATCGAATTAATCCAAACATACTAAGGTGGAAATGAATAGGGTAAAACTTAGCATGTATTTATCTGAATGGCTTGATATCTGGGTAATGTACCATAGAATCTATACAAAGACATGCTCTACAAATTACCTATGGAAAGGATGACTACCTGACTGTCATGGAAAAATCTGGTCTTATAACCCTTAGTGCTTGTAGAATAAACCTTTACATAATTTCTACCAACTACTGCCATCCAAAACATTATCTACTCAGAACCCCCAAATTGTTCATTACTTATCTACTAGATGTAAAACAAACAGATACTCCAACTCCAAAATACCATACCTGGTATCAAGTTTCCAGTAGAACATCTCTACTCTTAACTGTTTTTAATAGCTTTTTTATATTAATTATTGTAATGCCTGTTATAATATCACTGTTCTTTACTGTAATGTATTCAGCTTATGGCTGCAATTTTTGAATATATTATACTATACCATATTATAAATACAAAAAATGTAAAATAATTAGATGTTGCTGACATGTTTACTTTGAAATTATAGAAATGAAATAAATGGACTTGACTTATAAGAATGTGACAGTTCATATTCAAAAGGTTAATAAGTTCATACTGTATAACATTTAATACCTGATAAGCTTTGTATATGATATCTTCTGCTACTTTGTCACCACCTTTCACAACAAAAGCTGACTGTAGTATACTATCAATAACATACAGAGTATTCCTGCAAAAGTGCAATTCAAATTGTTGATGATAAAGAACTAATTAATACATCTTTTGCTTCTACACAATAAAAATATCAACCCCTTCCCATAAATCTTAACAATCTCCCCAAGAACCTAAGTTGTAAAACAATCCACAACCCAATGAAGAATCCAATAACTTTTTTATGCAAAGAGAGAACATTTGCTGCAGCCAATATTTGTATTTTCTATTAATTCTGAATTCTTTTTGGTTTATTAGCAAGATATTTTCTACTAATCCTGAATTCTTTTTGATTTATTAGCAAGAACTCCAATTTTTTTATTACCTGTCAGTATACCATCTACTAATGTTAATCAAAGATGACAGCCAAAACTGGATAACATCAGTAGGACTTAACTCTTGAATGTAGGAACCCTTCTGTATTTGTGCCTGCAAAAATAAATAGAAAATCCAATGCTTTTTATTGAAAATTGATCGCAGTGAAACTTTGACATGTTTGAGAATTGATACAAGTAAGACATTTGTTCACAGTAACCTTTCCAACCATATTGTTTGCAGAGCTTTGATTAGTGGAGTCTATTATAATAATATATGTGAATTGCAAAAATTGGGTCTTGATGGTAGTTTAGCTGTACAAGAAACTAGTATTGCCAATAAATCTAATGAAAATTCAATTAATAATTAAAACAGTGAACTAGATAAACAGCAATTTGTTTTAAAGTGGATACAAGTGGAAGACACTGGCAAGAATAGTTTGTACATTATATGCTTTACCTGAATCATAAAAATGCACTTGGTGACTTGTTCTGGTACTTCACTGTTGTACAGAAAGCTCATTACTAACGTAGTGTATGCAGGATCGGAAGATAACAGACATTGTAGAACTGATAAATATCTATAAAACACAGAAGTATGAAATTATATTAAAACAGTGTATCATATTACAAACCAAATTCCACAATTAAATATGTTTTGACTTCAAATTAATACCAAAAAAGACCCAGAAATACCAGGTTTTGTAAAGTATCAACAGACAATTAAGAAGATTGATAATTAAAACTAGTATAAGAGTAATTCTGAGCCACTAAATAATGTGATTCGTGACAAGAAAATTATGACTTCCTATCTCCTCAAATTTTCAAGGAAGTTTTAGACTGCATATTATCACTATCACAATGACATTCACGTAAAAAGAAAGTAAGCAGCAGTAGAAAATGTACTTTTAAAAGAAAGTATTATATGAATAGTGAGTATAATAAACTAATTTCAACTAAAATTCTTTTAGATCTATCTGGTAAAAAAGAAGGCTATTTTATTCATATATCAGGGAAGCGTTTGTTTGCATATCATATTTTATTTACTTTAGCGACTGAAATTACCTTTCATTCTCTATGAGATAGTGAGCTTTGTCATAAAACATGGGTGTTATGGCTGCTAAGACTTGTATAACAGCCTGATAATGGTGCTGAGTAACTAGAGAGTGAATGTGTGCTAAACCATCACAACAAAACTCAACATGGCTGCAAAAGAAATGTATCTGCTGATATTAAATCACAGACAGGAAAGTATATATTAACAACATCTATTTCCAAATTTACAAGAAGACTATGAAATTTTTATAAGCACATCTTACTTTCTGTTGATTATTTGCAATTAAGTTATTTTTACTTGTGCCTAGCGTTGTTAATTCTTTCCTTGGAGTTTGGAACTCTTTTTACTCTTCTTAATATGTATAGACTTACATTAACGCTACATTAACGAATGAAAGACCTAGTTTGCCTGAAACTTTCCAGTCCACTACTCTAGCTGGTTACAGTAACATTTTAAAAATTACTAAAGAATATTATGATAAAAAGTCCTTCCGTCTAAATTGATAAATTCTTTGCATGTGAAAACTTCACATTATTATCTATGCAGCACAATACAATTATTTCAAGTATTATCTCTCATACTTATGCCCTGTAGTCGTCATCATAACAGCTAAGTAGCATGCTATTGGCACTCCATCTTGAACAGCATTCTGTAATTTCACTAGCGTTGCATCTTCTTTAAGATTAGGTATTACTCGGAAATCCTCTCCCACAGGACCACATTGATTCTGTAGATGTAGACGTAATTTCAGCACTACACCCCAGGCCCATGATGTGAATTGCTGGTGATCAGTACCAACATTCTTCACTACAGATGTTACCTATTACAGACAATGTACAAATAAACTGGTAGTTTCCATGAATGCACAAGATTATTATCGTATACATAAATTCTACAAGTTCCTTAGAAAAATAAATACTAGCAACTCTGAACATCACTTTCCTATGCTTTTTATATTTAATTATATTTATACCAATTTAAAACATTTCTTGTGTATTTGTTTTTTTCCAGGAACATTTAAAAACAAGATCCAGCATTACATTACATCAAACAAACTTCCTGGTATATATATGAATGCAGTATAACAAAATGATAATTTCTGCCAATACTCAAAACACAATGTAATTTTTAAACCTCTGTCAATGTCCAAGACAGTGAAGTCATATTGCTAAAGAAGCCAAACCTCAGCTTGGTAGAAAGCACATGTTACAATCTTCATGTTTAATTTCAAGCTAACAAGACTATTCTCCAACATGACAGTGTTAACTAGTTTGAAATGATTGGTTCCCGGCCTACTGGTAAGCACAAACTGCATTCAAATATATAAACATGATTGACCAAGACAGATCTTGAGAGCATGCTACCTGTTTGACACCATCTGTGATGAAAGCCATGGCTGATACTGATGTCTGTTTATATAGAGCTTCAACTACCAGAAGAGCTGTGTGCCGGTGCAGAAGTAAAGGTAATGCTAAAGTTGATTCCTAGGAAAACAATAATTTACTGTGTTAACTTGTGCAAAATATATTTAATTCGTCTAATACATAAGTTTATTGAATTCGTAGGAGAACAATAATTGCATGTATATAATACTAATAAGTATAACTGCTTTTTAAAACAACGGCATAGCTGATTCAAGACACTCAATTGAGTTTTAGCACTATTCCTATTCTAATCGTATGAAAAAAACCTGTCAGTAAAACATATCGGAATGAATGATCAATCAATTCAGTAAATAATAATACTGAAAATAAATATATTTAAGTCAAATCTGAATCTTGCATTTTAACTACAGAGAGCTTTCAGTCATATTTTGACCAAACTATATTTACTCTACAGATTGCCATTATAAACAATAAATTACACAGTCATGTTAAACATTATTTTTTTAAGATTCATGATTGTTTACTACCTGTTTATTGAACCCCCAATTGAGACCGCTCAGAATAAGTCGTGCAAGGTGATTCTCTGCGGATGTTAACTCCTTGTGAAGTAACCATGCCTGAAGTATCTCCATGTCATTATCCGTCGGGTGCCACAGCAATAAAGGAAGTTCTTTAAACAAGTAAAGTGATACCTGTAAAATATATAAAGCAATTCCTTTAATAACAACTAGGACAGTAATAAACTATTATTTCAGAATATTCTGATTCTAATCAAACCAGTAGTTAAAATGTTATCTGCCGAGCGACCAACACAAACATTGAAGCAAGTGCCCTTATTTACTTAAAGAATGCAAACAAATAGTTATATATTTCAACACTGAACCTTATAACCAGTAGTTGTGACACAGATATACACCAACTTGCTGAAAGGAATCCAGTTCTGGTTAGACAGTTATTAGCAATACAAAAAATTGGAAAGCAAACAATAAACTTTTCAAGTTCACTTGGTACTCCACCAATTCACCTAACAATACAGTAATAGTTACAGATTTTTGGAGCTGTATTACTATTGCTATAACAGAAGCAGACAAACTCCCTGAGTAAAACAATTCTGTCAAAACAATTATATACTATTTAAAAGCAGACAACAAAAACACCAATAATTAGAGCAGATTTGACACAATTATGACAGTTGCTCAAATCATCAATAATTTTCATTTATCAATATTGAAGGATGGGGGACTATGCTTGACCACATCCTGCCAAGATAAGCTTACCGCTCGAATATTTTTCATCTGATCAATTAAAATCTTAAATGTAGCAGGAAGATCCTATATAAGATAGTTTGAATTATATGAATGTTGCATTAATGTGATTGGAAAAAAATCTTTGAGAAAAACGTGGCAGGATTTATCAACTTGAATTAGACAGATTTGAATATTAATTACTTTTATGCAGGCACAAAAAACAGAGGAAATCAGTGACCTAAAAACATAATCATGGTAACTACTGCCTAAACTAATGCATATTTTTTAGTTATAAGACATTCAGACTCCAGCACAATGTGCCCAACAGCCATTTAATAATGGTGCCAAGCAAAAAAAAATTAATAATAATAATAATAATCCGGCTAGGACACGACTGTTTATGGAAAGTGTATGTCCACCAACAGTATCGATACTGTGGTGTTCCAAGTACACTGTCAGAGCATTCACTGTAATTAGACAGAGGAAACCTTCTTCGGGCCAAAATACCTGACTGTATAGGTGTCTGACCTTAAAAGATTAGAGGTAACCTCCTGATAGTCAAGAACAAAAGCCATGCTGTGTCATATTCCAACACAGAAGTTAATAATTACAGAAAGCTAAACTTGCCATGCCAACTTTTTCAGCACTCTCTTGGAATTTACGCAGCAGTACTGATAAACCAGACGAATGGACACTACAAATGCCTGACAACAATTCACGACCAGTTTTGGAACAAAATTCTCTTGTGTGTGGTGCAACATAAGCAATCTGCAAACAACAGTAATAACTTACATATAATTACACATAAACCATTATAATAATTGCATTAGTCAGTAGGATACATTTTACATGATAGACAGCAAGTCACCAGACAGTTTTGTCACTGAAACAAATACTAATTCACCTGTTACAATTTAAATATACTTAGGGATCATCTCAAAAGTTATCACAATAACCACAAATGTATAGTGTTTGGTATAGGGGCCAGGGGGGATAAATCCACCTACGTTTATGGTTTAGTACGAAATGGAAAAATCATGCCTAGTATATATACAATATTTAAAATCATTCCTTTAACGCACCCCCGTTTTGAACTGGCAGGAAAACGCGTACCACCCCATTGGAACAGAAAGAATTTTTTTTTTTTACGGCACTTATTCTGGGCATATTGTTACAATAGGAGTGGAAATGGCCTTTTTTTGTTGCTTGTCAATTTTTTCTGGCAGCACGGAGACGTTTCAGCGACCTTTTTCGATTACTAAACTGATATTTTTCTGAAATCTATATTTCTAAAAACACCACTAACGCACCCCCCTTTTGAAAAAATGTCTGACGGCCCTGATTTCGCTCTTGAAATTGGTTGTCAGTTTTTACACGTGCATGACGTCCAAATCTCACTAACCCCCCTATGTTTGACCAGGGGGGATAAAAAAAATACAAAACACTATACGTTTGTGGTCATTGTGATAACTTTTGAGATGATCCCTTAAGCTTGCACTTTTATTTTGGTAAGAATTATTTTAATAGTTACTTACATAAAATATCCAGTAATGAAACATCTCCAGTTTCTTTCCTTTAACTATGTAATGCATAAAAAACTACTTTCACACATTCAAAAATATATAGATTAAATTCGTACCTCATAGATTTCTTGTGTAACAGTTTCAATAAATATATGGTCGTTGCTTGGTCTGCTTTGAGCCATACCAGCCAGGGCTGTTAGCAAGTACACTGATTCTGACATAGACATAGCTAGTAACTTCTCTTCAAACTGTAACCTGCTATCGGGGTCTGAAACAAAATATGGAATAACAATGCTTCACAACTACTAATAACTTTTGTGTATTGAATGTGATACTAATTACATAGGCATTCCATGATGAAACCATTGCAGCCAGTGCTTCTTTTTATTATTCACTAATCCTTAGAGTAGAATCTATTACTATAATTAAACACCTATCACTTTTTGCAAGAAACAATGACTGACACAATGTGTACAAAATGAATTTATTTCACTATAACTTTGCTGCAGCAATCAGGCATTTACCTAGAAGCATTGTTCTGCATTTGTCAGGAGTAATATCATCTGTAATTTGTCCAAAATGTAACAACCAGACGAGTTTCCACATCATCTCCACGGAAACACAAGTGAAAGGCATATCAGCTATGAACTGCCATGAACCGAGTCTAATAAAAACAAGACAACAATAGTTTATCTATTGAGTAACATTTGCTACAAAAAAAGTTATCTGCAAATAACACAAACAATCACTGTTCAGTAAATTGTGCCAACCGGCATGGAAACTGGCAATGATGTTTTCATATATTCAGCTTCTGGTGTGGTATGGATTATGTCATGCATATTCACTCTGTGATTTGAACAAATGTATCTAATAGTGATGCTGCATAATCCTTTTACCTTTGGGCTGATAGCATGGTTTCCATTGCTCGTAAAAAGAAATGGTCAAATTCTATCTGTAGCCTGGTAGCAGTTATAGGAGACACATGTATTCGAGCCTTGAAATTCTCCCAGTGATCAGAACAAAACTGGACAGTGTGTCTGTAAATAAGTAACATTTATAAATGCATGGCAGCAGAGAAAGTGAGTTTTAAAAGAGAAAAGGCATTTGCAGACCCTAATAAGGAGCAAAATTTACATTTATTGAACATTGAAAAATAGTACCATTTGACATTGTTCAGTGATTACTGAATAAAGGATGCATTGTGCTGCAATCGTTATTCTTCCTGGAGACAAAAAGAGTGAATATAACAAAAGTATTGTCTAATTTACTATATACTTCATCAGATAAAAATTATGTATACATTGCACTAACAAGCAAATTTAATAAATAAGTTGTGTAGCAATAGCCACTTGAAGAAAAACATATGAGAAACCAACATTCAATTCCTAGTCTCTTAAAATGGTTTATAACAATTTTATTGCCAAGATTCATACACAAATGACTTGCATACCTGATCATGTTTCCAAGCCGTTTGTTGAGTTGTCTGAACCTGGTTTGAGTAAAATTATTAAGACCACTTCCTAATAACTCTACCAAACAAGTTGAGAAAGCAAGCAATCTCAACATTGAATGCTCACTGGTGCGACAAATGTCATACAGGTCTTTCTCTACAATAATGTTCTTAGAAAATTAAAAAATTTAATATTCCTTTTGTAAAATTTTAAATATGACACTGAAGACAAAGCAGTTTCACATAATAAACAGCAAAACTGATCACATATTTACATTATTTTGATTAAACTGAAAGCCTTTGTGAACAGCATTATGCATTATAAACAGACAAACATTTCATAATTGTGATAGCAGCTAGAATTCACATACCGTCTTGCCTGTCTACAAATAGAATGTGTCTGTACATTGCTTCCATGGGAAACTGATCTAAGATAGCCATCAAATCATTTTCATGAAGATATTTCCAACTTAAGGAAAGGTCTTCATCCTAAATACATACAGGTGAATCAGATACATGTACTTCTACCATAAAGCATGAAAATATTAGCATTACATGTAGACTACACAACCACAGAAAAATACAGGCACACTACAGCATATCAACATTAAGATGAACTAAAGTATTCACATTTTTTCATTTTTTTATACAAAATGTTGACATATACATATTTCAGGATAAACTTTTAAACTATCTGTAGGCTTACAACATGTGTGTATGGAATGTTATTAAATTAAGCTACAGATTGTTTTTGTACAAGTGATAAACATGACAACCGAATGTGTATACTTTACATGAACCTATTATTACCTCTTCTTCCCCATCACTATCTACCAATGTCCACGGATTGGTTTTTATGTTTTCAGGAGTTAATGTAATACCCAACTGGCGCAAATAAATGTCTCGATCCCTAAAAATTTTAATCATTACATATTAGAATAAATAACAATGAAGTTAGAATAACTGACTTCCAGATTACCTGCAGACAGCAATGAGATTACTTTAATTTTTTTTGATAAGCCGAAATATTAATAAGTACAACTACTTTTTACTAGTAGTTCTGAATACTGTCTATAACTGCTGCAAAAATTAGAAGAAACCTTGATAGTGAAAGATTAAAAAAAACTAAATTTATAATTTATATAACTTTGGTTGGGAAAACAGCCAATCAGATTCCTGCTAGAATCACTCATAAAAAAGTGGAGATAACTTTGACAGTTACAGTTAGAATGTAACCTTATGGTTCCAAAATTTGCTAAAGTTAAAATTTTTCTAATGAAACTTTTTCTCTTTCAGCTGTCCCTTACTTACTTGACAGGTAGAATGAGCATTGCAAGCATTGCTAGAAAGTGATCCAAAACAGGACTACCAAATATGGTCTGATCCATTGTAACACTGGGGCATGGAGGTTGAACCCATTTAGATGCCCATTTGCCCACTCCGGAGGGACATCTTAAGATGTGACAGAGCAGAAATAAATGATCTTGAAATGTTGCCACTCGAAGAAGTGTACCAATCTAGAAATAAAGAATATAAAACACATTTGACAGTTTTAGTTATAAAACCAGCAAAAAATACATAACGTGCAAATATTTGTTCTAAATCTGAACTTATTCTTAAATAAAAAATTATGTTAGATCAAAGAAACTTCCTGTGTCTTTGCAAGGTATTTTAATGTGTAAAGAACTATATCCTACTATCTATCATATTAAGAAAACAAATGAAAGCACCATATGTTACAGGAATTCACATGAAACTAGTTTTCATCAATAGAAAAGATGTTTGATTATATGAACACACATACCAGTCTGTCCAGCCATAGTCTGGTATCGTCCAAAAAATTCTCGTCTTTAATTGGCTTTCTTTGAAAGTTAAACAATATGGAAATACATGTCCTCAAATCATTTGCTTGCTGTTCTTCATTTGGATGTCTATAACCTGGTGGTACAGCTGTCAAATAAATTACATTTTTTCAGACAACATATATTTCATAGTATTTAGTCAAATTAAAAACAAGAAAACCTGTTTAACTTCATTTTACATGTCCTGCTATGAAAAACTGATAATTTTTTTTACGATGAAACACGATTTTACAGTAATTAATATCCAGGTTGAAGCACAAGTTACCTTGGACTGGAGCATTTCTAGGAATGTCTCGTAATAATGGATTATCTGATATTAAGGAATGAATGTAGGATTCCACTTGCAGCCTACAAAAACAGAAAATAATAATATAACTTATTAAACTGACAACACTTTCTGTCATGATAAAAATAGAGGAAACAAAGCTCACTTAACATAAATAGTTTTACTTAACGATTGCACAATTAAAAATATTAAAGTTACGGTTTTATATTTTGTAATTTAGGTCAACAGAGCAACATTTCAATTGTGTACAGTTATAAAAATAATTTATATCTTACAGCAGTTTGATTCAAAAGTTGAAACATATTTTCCAATTAATGTTGTTTTATCTTAACTTTTTCAGCACGACAGTTTTACCAAACAGCTTAAGAATTTCCAGATGGCCTTACCTAGAAAGTTGTGTAGAGTACGCATGTAAGGACAGTTCATCGTGAAGGTCTGTTCTTATGTTACTCAAGACTTTGGTGATATCAGCACACACATTCTCATGAAATACTGCTTGCTCATACATATGCTGCTCTGATACCTTGGTTTTATCTAGACATGTACCCTATGGGAAATGTGGCAGGAAATATACTATTATATCATGATACATGACCACATCACATAGCATCCAATAATTGTTAAGTCTATCAAAAATGTGCGTAACTAACTTGAACACAAATCCCAAGAATAAATTTAAATATATTAATCAGACAAGTACTCTAGTGTTTTCAGCTAGAATTCTGATCATTGTGAGTTTGAGGCTCTAAAGAAAGGGACAGCACATGCTGATTATGTTATTGACAGACACTCATCTGACACAATCATAAAATAATTGTAGATGTTGCAAGTAAAACTAGATAGAACAGAAAAACAAATGGACTAAGACTATCAATATATTTTTAACCATAAATAACCTTCAACAAAGTTCTGTTGTCATATAACTGATTAAAATCAGAGCACATTGTAGATAGTTTACGCTAATAATGTATGTGGTATAACATTTTTCCACTATCAAAACTGTTTCAGTTACCGCAGCAGTTATTGTGTGTGTGCTAGTAGACCAAACAAGTCCTTGCAGCCGTTCATAATCAGTTTGCATTGATCTAAGGTCCAATTCAGCAGTCTTCAGCTTGGTCCTGGCTCTATAATTGTTCAACAAGATTTCCTGGAAACCATGCATTTCATATGATGGTAACTACAAAACAAACATTGCAGATTTTGTATAAAATATCTAATCCATAGATACACCTACAAGAGTTGTATATGGTACAACTGAGAGAAGATTTAATTGCTTTTACACATTGCCTTTGATTTCAAACAAAGGCAGTTTCTAAAATGTACAAATTGTTAAAAAATTATATAAAACAACAAGGGTGGCGAGTGAATTACTACATATAGTCCAGAGTTTTACTAAAAAGCTGGTAATAAATATGTGCCACCTAATAAAAATTAGGAAAAAATTCCATTCTTAAGAAAATCATAGGTCTGCCTCTGATCATGCAGTGTCTGGTAATTGCACCTTTAAGAATTGTTCTGTAAATTCCTCTAGCTGGTCTAGCTCTGCATTATAATACAAAGACCGCAACTGCTCCTGTGTAAAAGGTTTCAAACCAGCTACACTTTCCAGCAAACTCTCATCAAGTTTTGGATGAATTTTCCTGTGAGTGATATCAGTTCTTGCTGCTTCAAGTACTGGTGCTGTAGGTTCAGTTTCAGCTACATGACTTGGTACTACTGATTGCACAATCGTTTTTGCTTGTGTATCTTCGAGAACTGGTGCTGAGGCACCCGCAACCTCTGTTTCTATTTGAACTTGGTCAGAGACAAGCGATGCAGTTTCTATATCAGACGTACTCTTGAGATCTGTTTGTCTATTCATTTCAGTCTCTTCAATGTTGTCATCAACTGATTGGATGGAAACATCAGCCTCTAACACATTTTCCTCTAAATTAACAGTATGGTTAGAGTCACTGACTACAAATTGCAATGCGGAATTTTCTTCCTGCTCATTAGATATTGCACTGGCAGTGTCTTGTACATTTTCTTTAGAAATTTCGGTTTCTGTTGCATCTTCTGTTAGTACATTTTCTTGCATATCATTTTTGTCCATTAGCATTTCTGAAGTAGGTCCACTGTCACCTTGTGAACACTGATTATCAGTATTCAGTATTCTGTCACCTTGTGAACACTGATTATCAGTATTCGGTATTATCACATTTTCATTATTGGCAGGTACAGGAGAATTGACTGATTTGACATCAGAATCTGAAGTCTCTCCAACATGTTTGGCATCATCAAATGATGCTTTTATTTCATCCCCAACGTTCTTCGCAGGTAACTCTTCAGTTTCAAGAAGTTCTTCTTCTGTTTGATTGTCTTGTTTTGATATTTGCTCATTCAAATTAGTGTCTGTTAATATTAATTCAGCTGATGTTTCGACTGTGGTTTCATTTTGGAACAAAGGTATAGCACTTTCTTCTTCATTTTGCATCAGTGCTTCTTCTAGTTTCTCTTCATGTGGATGAGCTGTTCTCTTTGCATGTTTTTTCTTTTTCTGAAGCAGAAATCAAAATAAGTGACAATTTATTTTAATTAAGAACCTCAAGTTCAACCTGGCCTGACTTATTGTAATTAAGCTTTAACCAAATTAAGGACTTCATGCCCCACATGCCATGTTATATCAATAAATTTGTCGACTGTACCATTTTTAAAAGCAAACAGTTAATCAGATTAATACTATAATAATAGGTATTAATTATTATATCATATGGCACCCTACATTATGCCACAGAAAGATCTAAAGATATAAGTAAACATAAATATTTCCACTTTCACTTTTGTGACATATAGCGTTTCAGCTGAGGTATAAGAAATGCATGGTGTCTGGAGCAGATCACGTAGCGGTAGAGTAAGATCTGAGCAAGTGTATAGCCCCGGGGGTGTGTGTAGATAGCTGCCGTTAAACTTAAAGACTGGATTATTTCTTAGAAACTAGACATCGGACTTGTTCCTTTGACAATGCAGTGTGCAGTTGAGCAAAGCCCCTAGCCTTCATCTGGAGAATTCTACACAGTATTCTACACACCTTTCCTTTTGTTTTCACAGCTTCAGCCATTTTGGAGAAAAATGGAAATCGTGGAAAACCTACGAATAATAATCAAAACATATCAAGGTGTCATGGACTTGTGATATCGTGCACTTCATGTAAAGCCTAATGGTATAATACATTGTTTATTTCAACCAGTAATTTATTAAAGTATTAGGATATATTGAAGTGTTACATATAAGCAATATTATGCACAATAATGTATATAATATAATATGTAACACTAGCTGAACAGTTTGGGAAGTCGGACACTACGTGTTTTCGAAGTGTGTAAAAAATGTAAAAAGGCTAAGCAACATTTCCTAAAAATAGTACAAAATTATTATCCTCTGTACTACACATATATTTTAAAAACAAATTTAATATATAAATCAAATAATTCAATATTCAAACTGGATCATTTTCAAGGAATTTGTACATTTACTAAACCTAGCCAGATTATGATTTCGATGTAAGCCATTTACTACTCCATTGTGGAGGGTTGTTGTCCTCAGATGTCCTCGCGAAAGTAGCCGATTTGGTAAGTTATTTCGTAAATCATGCATAAGACACAAGTACTAAGTACGACGAACATTCCATGCAAAGCAACGGTGAAATACATGATGCAAATTCATGTAGATAGTCGAAACATGTCATTATGCATGTCAAAACTATGGTCCCATGCGTACTGGCGCCAGAGATCCTGGAAATTTTTAACCACCGTTTATAACCTTGCCTGTTATTTTCGTTGTGTGCACATTGGTTGCAATTTCTTATTCAAAATTTCATACAAATACCTTAGCAAAAATAAACGGACGATGCGTTTACTGATTTAATATCATTACTGTGGAATATTACATTTGGTAATCTTCATCTGGTAAGTGCAAGTGGTTTGAGCGGCTTTGAGCCTATACTCCTATAGCCAGTATAGGCTATACTATCGGCTATATATGCCTTTGTTAGAAATCTCAATCAACTCATCGAAATTAATAAAAGAATAATTCTAATCTCTAGTTAGATGAATACTATTTATTATCCATAAAATTATAAAGTTCCACACAATGTTAACATTATCCGAATATATTTATAGTCTACAATTATGGCCAAATGACCAGTGGTAAAAAAATAGGCTGTGGCTAAACGTCCGGTTACCGGACGGCATATCTTGGGGCTAAACGTTCGGACATCGAAAAATCTCGCGAGAACATCGTTCTGCCGGACGTTTTACTTACTTACTTGTCCGGTCAAATAAAACTTCACTTACG
>JAOXYB010017475.1:0-18702 GCA_028565635.1 Phoronis ovalis | reverse complement strand
AAACTAGTGGTCATATTAAAATTAAATCTGTTGCTAAAATGACCTGCTCTGCAGCAAAGCAGCTGACAGACATCTTGATAAACCTAATGAAAATCATATTAAAATCCAATCAGTCAAAGACAATCTGTGCCCCAGTATTTCTTGACAGCACTGCAAAATTAATTCAGAAACATGTCTGCTATACTTGTCAAACCTGGACTGTTGTACTTTTTTTTGTTAAAAACATGTGATGTATCTAATTTTGTGAAGCTACACAGTAGATAATAAATGTATTACCAAATTGAGTTTATCCCTGTGTATACATCATGTCATTAATTCTAAACAGCTTTTAAAGACTTGTAAATTAGAAAAGTCTGTGTATAAGACCAGACTAGTCCATAATATGTAGTTCCGTTGGCATCAATTCCACCTTTACTGCTCTCTTAACAAAAATGAACAAAACAATGCTGGAAGCTCACAATTGCACAATCCATGTATGGAGCATTAATGTCAAGCTAGTAAAAGCAGTCACTGAGTACTTCAAGCCTATTGTGGCCAAACACGGAGAAAAAAGGCTAAAAGTGCATAGGTACGAAAAAATCAGCGAGCTACATAGCTTCCACAGGTTATTCCAACTAGTCATGTAATCCTGCCATTCATGGATCCTCAGGACAAAATGAATATGACCCACTTCCTGCCACCTGAAGGGTGCTCGAAAAACATTTTTGAAAACCTAATCATCTACTGTATATCTATTACTTCATTACATAGTAACAGATATACAGGAGAAATCTACAGATATGTTTCATCTTTTCAGAAGTGCCTTTTCCTAAACACACAGAAGCAAAAATGCCTTGAACAATATTGAACTCAATTCCACTGCAAAGGGAGAGCTTCAATCTGGTGTGTTCAAATAACCTATGTACAATACAGCAGATCATATGCACAGCAAATAATATCACATACCTGAGTCTGTTCCTTCTCCTTGTCTTTGTTCGTTCCGCGTCTGGTTACTCTTGGTGTAGATCCGACGTCGGTACCTCTCAGAATTGAGTCAACAACTGTAATAGAAATGAGTTATTAAAAGGTGAAACAAGCAGAGCCTGATTTACAAATGAGGACTCCTAAATACCCAAGGACAGCACACAAAAGCCCAAGCTCCCAGATTAATATCCCTGAATAAATCCTGGATCCTGTCCAGTGGAGTTTAAAAATTAAGTTTCTTGCCTAAAGTTTTCCCATTGTAGTAACAGTACACAGAAAATCAAACAGAATTTGCAAGTACGCATGTTCCCTTCTTTATTATGCTTCAAGTACCTTCCGTATGAATTTTCCTTGTATTGTAGTATCTTATGTATGTACACTGTTAGTACCACATGTAACCTCTGTAATAAGACAACACCTATTTAACTAGCAATTATTTACAAACTGCTGTCATATTTCTCATTTCAGAAACTCATAAAATGCACAAAGTATAATAAATTAACAGGAAATTTAGTAAATTGATTATAATATTTGTCTAAGAATAGAACAGGTCATGTAATGGTTATTGATTTCAAGGAGAGAAACAGAATGTCCTTGAGCCTTGTTGCTCATGAGGGAAATGAAAATGGTGATTGAAGTGCATGTGGCAACATAATAATAATGGCATTAACTAACATGACAGCAAAGCAGTTCACGACTACTACACAGCTTGAAGTACACACACAGCAATATGTATAGAATTCTACAGAACAGCATTTATGCTGCAGCACAGTGATAAGAAATACTGTTGTTTTTTTATTCAGACATGGGTGCACCTTTTCCCTATGAGATACGAGATTCAATTTTTTTAAGTCACATTACTAAACAAGACATTTATTAAGCACGCTTGCATGTGACATTACAAGAATATTTTTATAAAATAAAATTTTCACTATAAAATAAAATTTTCACTTTACCAATATTTTGCGCCAACGTATACAAAGTAGAGTGAATTTCTTGAAGAAAGCTCAGAAACCTCCACTGTTTCCATATGTTAAAACAAATGAACCTGGAGTTTCTGCAGACTTCTGCAGGTAATTTGAGGAGTTTAGAATTACATAGAACATATGGTTTGCAAGGCAAGAAGGTTAAAAGGGCAAACATTACATGATGGGGAGATAAAAAATGAAATGTCACAGCCCTAGGGAATTGTGTGTAACATGTGACAGAAAGTTAATTACTAAATTTAGAACATTTTTATCAGAGGGCAAGAAAACTAATACTGAAAATGCGTCAAAAAAACAAGGTATTTATTTCATTGAACTCAGACGTCATAGATGTTCCGCTCACAACCACAAACCTTTTTGTTGCAAAAAAATAAATATCGAATTGAAGTGCCCATATCTCTGCAATTTGCCATACAAGGCACATCCACAAACTGCTTCGTGTATAGCACATCATTATCAAGCTACAGGTAGTAAGGCATGTAAATTGTGATGTTAAATTAATGTGCAACTACATTTATCAGATTAAATAAAATACTAAATTATAATATGTTGGCATGTGATCAAGTAATGTTATTGTAGCAAGTATCAAGATGCATGAAGTCATGAGACAAAACAGAATAGTTTCAGTAAATCTTTGCATATCTTTAAACCCTTGAGACGTCGCCAACTTATCTCTGTGAAACAGGCAGACACAAATATAATTGTAAGTACAAAAGAATTACGTTCATAATATTAGCTCGTAAATTTGATCCAGGTTGGTAGTCAACCGGATGCAAAATCTGGTTAATTAGTTTGAAGGAGATAACCTTGAAAAAAGTGTACCCACAGTCAACGTGTTTGCCAATAAGGTGGAGTTTCTAAAAGCAGGATATTAAGAGAAATAAATGCGACTTAATCAAGGAACAAACATCAGGTCTTGTATTGGTTCACACATTTTGGAACATTAAAAATTCCTCGACTATAGGTGATGTTATCACGCAGACTTCCTCTATCAATGCAAAGTACACAAAGCCCCGCTTCCTGCCTCACAAGCACTGTACACAACTGATTGGTAATTCATCAATAAAACCTCGAAGAGTCCTGCTGCTGATTTATTTGTTTGGTTGTTTCAAGAAAGAATTACAACTACTTGAAGATATGACAGCCAAATATAAAGTAGGGCGAAATGTGTGGGTTTCAAAATAAAGTAAAACAGCCAGCAGAGCTGTATGAGCTGGATTTATACTACATGTGAATGTCCCTTCTTTTAAGCATGACTTTCTTGATATACCTCTTAGGTACAAAGCCACTTGACACTAACTAGTGTTATCTATAACTTCGGATAAAACAAAGGAAATTTCAACTGACCTTTCTTGACACAAAAATGATTTGTGCAAACCACTCAAAGCCAGCTATTCATTGATGATGCACACAAGTGGTATAATGTTTAAACACAATACATACACATTTATTATTCCCAATAACATGTTATCCAGACAGCTTGGGTCAAACCACTACATGAAGAAGATAGGAGGGCTAGAAATCATCACATGCCGATTTATCAGAGACAAGGAAAGCTGTTTTATTAGAATTCAGAATAAAAAAGTGAGACCATTTTGCGGACCACACAATACTAAATAATAAACTGAACAGCAAAAATTTAATAGTTTTTGAAAAAAAAAATCAAACATTTTCAAAAACAATTGATAAAAATCCAGAGCCAGTAAGACATTTTTTCTAACGATTTCCTAAACAGGCTGTTGTCCTTTACCATGTCTTTTGTTACAAAGCAGGCAAAATTCATCAAAGGCGCAATTGGATAAGACAAAACTACAATCTTCTGCTACCTTTGCTAAATAGGTCAAAAGGACAAGCACCTGATCACACCCTGTGGGATATTGGTTGCATCCATCAAGTATGGTATTTTCATTCTTGTGGCATCTGGGACTGATAAATCTTCTCAGATCAATACAAGTCAGTGATTAGTGGTGTCAGTTTCCTTTTAAAGCCTAATAAAACATGACAGCCTACTGAGGCCACTTTAAGGGAAAGAAAACAAAGCTTGGACTGAAACACTTGTTCTGTGTGAAGTATTATGGGGTCATACAATACAAAGGCAACTTCAAATACATATTTAAGAATGGATATAATGGCTTTGCCATGAGAGGGGACATTTGTTTGATGTGACATATGTTTATATCATTGGCAGAGTTCTTTTTTTCATAGTGTCCGAATATGTATTTCCTTGACTGGTCAACGACTGTATTTTATTTGTTACCTTTGTACTATGGCTTGATACCATACACATCTTATCTTACCCTTTGTCATACAACAAAAGTAGGAATGACATTGGCTTGGAATCAAGCACTCGCGTATGCTAAAAGATCCACCTTTTGCAGAATTGTGTTCAAGGTCCTCTGTATCACAAATACTACATGAGGCAAGACCACAAGAAAAGGGGTCACTTTCGTTTTAGCCTGACAAATAAATAGTAGCAATACAATGTAGGGACCTCCAGCAACCAACCAAATTATCATAATCACTGAAAGATAATCATGTTGCTATGATGGATGTTATTAAACAGATCACCCCTTGTAGCAGTATGACTCAGCTGATAACAGACCAAACCAATCAATGTTATAAACCTTGGTAAACTCTTGATATATATGTAGCAAGAATAAATCATGGTTCTCCACAATCACCTTCCTCTAGGGCGCAAACATGCCATCTCGCTTATTTGCACCTTCAGCTTACCCTGTATGAATGAGGAATTATTTGAAAGTCCATGGGCAAACTGTCACATACCTGTGAGTGAGCCATTACTCGCACATCTACAAGTCAACTGTTACATGCTTGATGTACACAATATGTGGGAGACCATACCAGGGGCTATTTATCTGCTTCACCATAATGCCCATTAATGGAGACATAAACTGCATGTATTATATTGATGGTAGTTCCCCAGAGTAATAATTAAAAATAAAACCAGGCCCATTGAAAAATTCCCATGATGTTATTACTACATCACAATACAGGTAAGATAAGACATGACATGTTATGTAATTTTACAACATTAATGGCATTCTCTTCCCTGACAACATAAACCAGGAGTCTAAATATCAGGGGCCAGCAAGGGGTGCTACACACACAAAGAATGCCAATACTGGTTGTAAACAAGTCCATGAAATATACCACATGTACCACATTATTTCTAGGAATGGGAAAACAGAACATTCAGGTTTTCCCTCA
Source organism: Phoronis ovalis (assembly GCA_028565635.1). Classification (NCBI taxonomy): domain Eukaryota; kingdom Metazoa; phylum Phoronida; family Phoronidae; genus Phoronis; species Phoronis ovalis. Next base: position 13,525 of record JAOXYB010017475.1, on the reverse strand, counting down.
AAGTCCATATAGGTGCAGACATGTGGTCAGCAAAAAACTTACTCTGCAATGCTGTACACAAAACTGTTATTTTGCATAGGTCATGGAGATGGATATAAACTAGAACGCAATGCCACTAAATATGAACAAAGTCAGCATAGACAGACCCATTATCTAGTCTATTGTGTCAACGTACTTACAATCAGTAAATAAGTCGGCCACTTTTCTACAAAAATCAGCTCATTTTGAGACATGTTTTGCTACTATGATATTACATTTCAAGCTTAGAATAATGAAAGAAAATTGTCTGACTGTAAATGGAGTATCAATGAGAAGATGTATAGCTATAATCATGTGACCTGAGTTAATGAAAGGTAGAAACAGTAGTTTGTTTACATATATCTGTCATTGTGCAATTATTATGTGATTGTGGTGAGCTCTGGTATGTGCAGATTTCTAGAAGATTTTCCTACAGTGTGTTGTTGTTGTTGTTTCATGTCTGTGTCAGGGGTCATGGTCATGTATTCCTGGTGATAAGGCATTGTTTGCTGATACTAACCTCCATCCCCCAGGAGTTCCATCTGAATAAGAGCTGGATCTTCATTGTGTTCTTCTAGCACTGTGTCATCAGTAATATTCAACTCCTACAAATAAAGACACAAACAATGGTATAATGATAGCAAAGATCCACAAGACTCTTGGAAGGTCACTATATTATAGCTTTTTAGTCCATGTGGATTTTTTCTGATGCGTTTTAAGACAGTTAATCTATGAGGCAGGTCATTTTTCAAAATACTTTTCAGTTTATGACAACTTTTAATCTAACATTTAGTAGCCTGAACTCAGACTAACCCACACAGATTTTATGAACTCAATGTGCCTTATTTATATTGCTCAACCTGGAATCATGCCATCTGAGCCATGCAATAAATAAAAATTTATTAGTAAAGGCAGGAATTTATAGTAAACAGCAGTTTGCCAGTGCACAGAGTACTGATTAAATAAGTGTTATCCTGTGCCAACATCAGGGTTCTTCTATTTCAAATACTAATACATCAAACAGGTACATTATATACACGAGGACTTAATGCAGGTACATTAAGTATTAAACTGATGGAGGGCTAGATTATTTCTTGGAGGGGGATTATAAACTAACAGTGTCACACTAATGTATCATTCTCATATCTTGATAACATGCTGTGGTCTCTTGTTTTTGCCAAATGGTTGCTAGCTATACGATATAAAGAGCAAAGGAAAAAAACATGCATGGTATCCCATGAACAATATGTGGAGCAGCCAACTGCATTAATAAAGACCAATTTGCATCAATAACCAACCACGATTTCGTGTTGTGGTGGTACAATGGGCAGAATGACAAGTTTTTATATTGTGGTAGCGCAATGGGCAGAAGATCAGCTATTTCAGGTCCTCTATTCAGGTCAAAAATGATCAGTTTTCCAAGTACAATTTCATCACAATGACAACACAGGTTCATAGGGGTCATATTTCTAGGTTTCCTTCGTATTACATGTGATGTGCCGTATTTTCAACTTAGTACTACTGGTACAAAGGTAAATAAATCAACACTGTCTGCTTCCTAGCTGGTTGTACTTGGAATATGTTATAAATATTAATTGCGTAGGAGCTTGATTATGAGAAGACAATTCAGTTTAAATGATATGTGCCAGGTACAACACATCTCCGAAACAGAAAATCAGGTTAAAAAACTGACATTTACTTATTGCCCTGTATGTTTTAAAATTATAAACGGACAGAATTAAAATTTAAAATTTAACGCTGGTGCAGTCACGACACACACTTACATACCAATGTGATTTTTTTTGTTTAAATAATGCATGACTAGAATCTGTTATTTTCTTGGTATGATAAATGAATTTTATTTATGATATGGCAATCAGAGCAAACACATCTGTCTTGTTATGCATACATAACTGAATGATGGCTCGTTAAAAATTAATGAGTACTGACAGGTTATGGAGGTGAAATTAAACATTTCTAATTTGCTTTTTGTGTGTGTCTGATATTTTTTATTATGCACTATGGAGACTTAATTATTACAACACCAATCTTTTTATCAGTCCCTTTTGAGCGCACCACCACCAATCAAATATCTGTCATCTGGTAGACATCACACACATATTCCAGACAGTTTACTTTTTTTTAATTTGTTTATTAAAGTGTATGTAATAATTCCTTCTGTTTAGAGTTTAGATCCCATCTAGGACAATAGCACCAGACCCATCTATTTTTCTCATTGAACTTCTAATACAAAGGTAAAGGGGAGAGTACCCTGGGATCTTAGCACTCAGTTTGGGCAATTATCCTAGGCTGTGTACAGTCTCTTCAACTTTTAAAGCAGAACAGGTGTCAAAGGTAAACTATACTGATTGACAAACACAAAGAGTCGGTCACTGCAAGATGAAAAAGCATTCAATGTACACATGTTAAAATGGTATTTACCAGCAACTACGCCGAAACAAGCACTTGGTCTGTATAATCAGTTACTTCAGACTATATATTGCACAATCTGCAGTGCAAGTAATAATCACATGTGGGTCCATGTGACTGAACTTTTTCAAAAAGTGTGTAAACACTTGAATGTACTGTACCTTTCCCAGAGAAATAGGTCAAGGAAAAATCAATGTCACGAAACACTTCACACGACAAAATAACTAAATTATATTTGCCACACATACAAAGGACAAGTTCTTAGTTGAATGTAATTTATGAATAACTTCTGCTAAATTGTTAATATATTTCAAATGTCATAGTCATACGCAACAACAGTTGTATACCCTCTAAGAGGCTCTGTACTTCAGGTGAACAGAGGGGGGAAAGGACAAATGGCTGCCATATTGTTATAAATGCAGATAACAACCACCTTCATTTCTGTTTGTCATTGTATGCATAAGCAACTTCTATATTGCATCTTGACTCCTCTAATGAGAAGGGCAGCAGTAACAGTAGGGTTTTATTAAGGTGTTGTATATGATATTTAGTGTTCAGACTTTGTGCAGGATGATCAGTTTAGAACTAACTTCCATAACGCCCTGGCGTTCCCGGTTATGATAACTGTTATATATACATGGCATGACGCCTGCCCGCTGCGGAACCATATTACAACTCAGGAGGAGGGCGACAACAAAACCCAGCGGGAAGCATACGATCACATTACGCAAAGCAGAATGTTTTAAAACATATAAATTGAAATATACCTTGTTATTTGTTTACATTTAAAATGATACAATAGCAACCACAGATTCAGCACTAATGTTAATTTAATCAGAAAGAAACCACACATTTTTATGGTCAGTTCACATGGCAATCATATGAAAAGTCTTAAAAAAACGGAAATTAAAAAAACATCAAGTGTTTTGATAAGGTATGATAAATCACAATATGTGATTTATTCAATATTTTCTACATGAGTTATCTCCTTGGTTAACCAGTCATAAAGGCAGTTTCCTTATTGCTTACAATAGAACAAATACTTAAGAGAATACTACCAGTTTCCCTGGCAACAATTTACAAATTATCTCACAATGCGTTTATAATTAGATTTGTATGAATATGACAATAAGACACCACATTTACCAAAAAGTTGCCCTCCCATATATATTTGAATAGCAGCCCCATCTGGAGTGCTTACTTACTAAGCAGAAACAGTGCTAGTCAACTAAGAAATTCTAGAAGAGATTCTTCGGTACTATCCACGTAATAATTTATTCATTACACAGGACAGTTGGTATTTATATATCAGCCCCAAGTATGTATAGTTTAATTGCTAATAATTTATACATAGTTAAGTTGCAGTGTTTAATAATATGGCCATGAACACGAGTACAATTACTGTCCACCTCAGTAAACATTTTCCGAAATCAAACTTTTAGGTAGCAGAAGATGTTGGCAGCTAGAAATACAGAACTATAACTCAGAAAGCATTTTTTTTCTTAACAATACGCAAAATTTTGAAAGTGGGAAGATACCGATATACTGGTGTGAAATACCGGTTGCATGTGTGTAATATTGGTACATACATCTACAGAGCTGGAAGCAGAAACATTTCGAGTGTGCCTCGTACCTTTGTTGTGTCGTTGTAACTCTTAATGACAGCGGTGTACCACTGAGTTGTCCCTTCAGCACGGTAAACCTTGACTCGCTCTCCAATAAGTACAGAGGGTGTTGTTAGTAGAATACTTTGACCGTCTTGATACTGTGTCCAGCAGTGGATTGCTTGCTTCACCGACGGGTAATCTTTACAAGGACCGGGGTTGTTCAGATCCTCCTCCTAAAACACAAAGGCAACTATGATGGCGTATTTTCCAGAAGGGTCTTTCAACCTGATTCATTTTTATACCGGTTACACAAAGGCTTCTTCGTCTACCTAAGACAACTAGAACATGCAGGCACACTTGACATGATTCTGATCAATCTATTTCAAAGCAAATTAATACTGAAATCAACACAATCCAGCAGGGACCCTGATGTATAACTACAAAGCATAATCCTATAGACAATTACGATCAGGCGCCAGAAGTCTAACAATGCCCAGTTTAGCTAAATGTTTTTTCAAGGAAATGAAGGCAATTGGAATACTAGTTAAAATATGCACAGAGCATGGTACCTAGGGGTCTTGTTCTATTGCGCATCTAACTAAGACAATGCATCAGTATAAAAGGAAAATTCAATAGCACAACTGCTTTCTCCCATTCGACTTTACAAGAGACATGGAATCAATATTTTGCAAAGATATTAGTGCAGTGCGCCTGTCTGTGTAGGGACAGCAGTGCCTCAAATGGTTTACTGACGGCACTGTATAATTAAGAAAAAACATTTTGTTTCAAAATGGTACAGATCAGTGCAAAATTTCAAGACAAAAGTCCGGTTTTCATGAACATCTGGCTCACCCAGGAGCATTAAGCTATGCACATTGCAAAACAAGGCCACAGGTATGATAAAACTGGATACAGACACAAGACCTGAGACCTCCAACAATATTCAGTTGTACATATGGTTGTCCAAACACATTATCTATCAGTTGTGTTGGCGTTAGATGAGATATACCAGGTGCAGATATTTGATCATATACAGAATTGTAGTACATACGCTATTTGCTGATGGCGAGCACGTAACTTGTAATTACGGTGCTTTATGCTCGCATATCTGCTTACAGTGTACTGTAGACTCTCTGCTTATAAAGTACTGTCGCCCCCAGTGTTACACACAAACTACTGTTAATAATTCATGCATCAGCTGTGCATTAAGGTTACATGTATATGCCCTGAACAAGTATTTACAAAGTTAACAGCCGTACATTATTTCTTAACACTGATTCGGTTTTGTTAGTAGTACAGATGCTAAATAGCGAGTAACAGTAGAACGTGTTAGTACGGATTTGCACTTTTAGAGGTTACATGTGGTTATCGATTGCTAACATAGATATCTTCCGAGCACATGCAAATATAAATGTAGGATAACACATTAGTATCAATCATTTTTTAAATTCTAATTACTTGTCTGGCGACAACGTTCTACGAACAAACCAGAAATTAATTAGTTACACATGATTAACGCATCAGAAAATAATCGAGCATAAAAGGCCTCTCATACTCCAGAGACCAAAAACGTATTCCAGGAACTCCAATAAAAGGAATAATAATAGCTCCGGAGTTTGCACTGAATTTACTAATGAGACTACTAGTAACAGTGTCTGCCTGTGTGTCTGTGTGTCTGTGTGCCTTAGAAAACAGCTTAATTACTTTCACAAAATTACTATCAGCATTTTGAGGTTTTACAAGGCATGCTTATTTGCACTTGTGCTCTGTAGTGGCTCAATGATTACTAATTTATATGTTTTCAAAACCTGAAGCTTACAACAAACACAAATCACCTGAGGTCTAATGCACAGCACAATCTAGAAAGTGTCTTTTAATTAGATCCGGCTCTGTCTGGACAAACTTTGTTACATTAGTACATTTTTTTTCGAACTGACACATTTCAACTCAAATTGCCTAAGAACTGTGCAACCTATATCAGGCCCACCTAACCAGCATAAACTTGAACTGTCAATCCACACTCGTGCACCTGATTCCTGCCATTGGAACCCTTTTTCCTAGTTTCGCACCAAAAGTCCTGCTACTCGAACTGTACTTTCCGTAGACTCGCACACAGCTGAGCGAGTGCAGATTTACGGTTCGAGCCTACGCTGGTTAGATGGGCCTGTATATTAAGTCATATTTAAATATGTAATTGTTTTACAGCTTGCAATTTGCTGTGAACAATCTTTCAACCATCTGTAAACATGCACAAAACCCAGTAGTTTCTAACCAGCACGACTTTCTTTTAAAACTTTAACTATAATATGGTGACTTTAAGATTTATTACGCAAGTGATGGATATATAATAGGTCATGATACCCTCTTGTTATACATACCTTGAAGGGTTTTACATCGCCCTCTTCAAAAAATGTTGGAGATTTTTCTTCAATTTCTTTAACTAGCCACCACACTGGCTTAAGCTTGCCATTAGCTATGCCAACTTTGTCGACCAAAGGTTTAAAATTCTACAACAGAAAAATCATTAATGAAATACTCCTGTAATTATCTTAAGTCGTACTAAATTTCATATAGCACATATATTGTCCACAGGGTGCTGGTGCCCAAAAAATGATAAAACGAATAAAAAATTTGAAATGAATGAAATAAATATATTTCCACTTCTGTCATTCGCACTTACCACCAAATTGTCAAAAATACTAAAAATGCCGCAAAAATGCCAAAAAAACTCATAGAAATTATCAATATAGCTCCTGGGTCCGAGGGGCTCATAATATATATAAAATAGTATCAAGGGGTGACACGAGAATTGAAAATTTCATGGTTGATTAAAAAAAAATTAATTTTTTGCCAATCAGCACAAGTACCCACAAGAAACTAACCAGAACAACTCTTAACACATTAAACTAGCGTAAAAGAACATTTCCGTCCACATACCTCCACAGACATATGTAATATTCAACAAGAAACTCATAAATTGTCCCGAAGACGTTAATCGCCGAGGAAATTGACCTTTCCCTGTAACTAGGTCACCGGAAACAGTACCAAAACCCACCAACAATCTGTGCAGTTGTGTGATTACTAGAGGATTATCAATAAAACTTTGTTTAATTTCTAAAATTTGAGTTCACTTTAATTCATGCACGTATAATAACTTACCAAAACCAATGACAATGCAAATGCGATTGATGTCACATAAGACCCTGCATACAATTGGATACACATAAATATGTACACATACTCTGTTTTCTATTTACCATGTTTTGTGAACAACTAAAGAGTTTTCAAGTAATGGTGACAAATCCCTCATCCTAATTTGGTAAAAATAAAAAACTGGACAGCCCTGTTGCCTATTGTCAAGACAGTTTAACTTAGAATACCTATGATAACCCTACCTGACTTAATCATAAATAATAATACAATTTCATTCAAATACAATGGTAATTACCCCATAATAAGCACACTACTAATGGGTCTACAACACAGTAACATGTCTAGTTTTTAACATGTGGTTAAGTCTCATGCAGTGTCACATCCTTGCATGTACTTTAACAATATCCCAATACCAAGTACAGAGATAAGAAGCCCCTTTGAGAACCTCTTATTCAATCAATTTCCCTAACAACATGACCACTTGATACAGCTTTTAGCATCTGAGGCAGTAATCCCATACAAACATAATTACAATCCTAGTAAATTACAACAGAGTAATGGATCCAAATGTCATGCACCAAGCTACATGATATTCATACAATTTCCCAATTAATCTCTGTAATAGGCATGATTACATTTGTGCACATATACAAGATGAAATAACTGTCCTATAAATAACTGGAATGCTATTTCCATTAATGAAACATAGGGATGAAGCAATTGCAATGCTGAATACAGGACTTGGATATGCAATTAAGAATAGAACACTGAAATGACTAGGAAACACAGAGACCAGACATATTTTGTATTGATAAAGCAGACACTTTAATATAGTAATTCTGAAAAGTTCTGATTTCTTGCTGATTGTGGTAAACCAATATTTTAGATTTCTTTGTAATGTTTCCTGTTTGCAAGACCAATCCTCTGTACTCGGATAACCTAGTGACCTACATAATGAGATATCCACAAAGAAGCACTGTTTATTTACAAAATATGCATTCAAGTTAAAGACAGGAAAGGGTCAGCATTCTACAGGTTTACATAACATTAACTCCTTCTCATGGCAATAGATGGCAGACTTGTTCAATGAACACCTGGCTGTGACCTATATTCTACTACCTCTGAGCAAAAAGCATTGTTAACACAAGTATTTAGGGTGGGATTTAAATAAGTTCATCTGAGCATGCAGGACCTACCAACACATTCACATAGATTTGAAGCATTTAGGTAAAATGATTTGTGCTGTTGGCCATTTAGCCAATTCTAGTATATTTCTAGAAATTCCAATGCACCATTTCTTAATATTCTGATCTCTGCACCTATCAGAAGAATAACAACAACTGAACAGGTAGAGCCTGAAACTATTACAACTAATACTAGTTTATTAGTCTTAGGCTGGGGGGGGGGGGGTACTTGTCAAATATGTTGGTAGGGGTATGGAATCCAGGGTAAAAAAAACAAAAACTCAGTGGTAAAATTAAGATCACTAAAAATATGCCGAGGTAAATGAAATAAATACGAATAGTATACCATGTTGTAAATAGTTCTCTCGAAATATAAACCGTCATAAATTCACTTACAAATTTTTATAACATGATAGATAAATATGTGACCATTTGCAAGCCTCAATTTTCATAACTCTCAGAAAGAAGTGCCCTTCCAAAGAAATACACTTTATGATAAATGAGTTTTTTCAAAAATATACCGTGGTAAATGTCCCACAAGAAAAGCATACCCAGCGGCAAATAAAGCTTTGCAAAGCATGACCCAGCTAAAAAGGGAGGCCTATTGGGTAGCACACATATTCAGTGACTTTAAATGTCAGCACCCCCTGGGGACTTATGCAATGCCTACAGTAAACACAGAGCAAGCTAGCTTGTAAAACACCAGTGCTATCTTATTAAGCAAAACAAGCCGAGCATTAATATATTACAGAAACCGGAAATTTACGAATGGATTGTAAACTTTAAATTTAATTTTTTGCAGCAAGCTTGCAATTCATTGTATTGCTGAACTGCCAAACATGCTACCAAGAAGTTAGTAACCAGAAAGTACTAAGTCATACCAAGCCAGATACTTATAAATACAATGCGCATGTGCCGATTTAAATGCCACACTCCTACCTAGAAAGAAGTGTGCAACTCCTAAATCTAATATCAACTACTGTAACACGATTCAGGTACAAGATTTCCAAGCAATATATTTCATATTGTCCAGTGCATGCAAATAATATGGGAGTCTAGCACAAAATGCTAATGAAAGTGCTAAAAGTAACTAACTTAACCTTAAGCAGGAGACAGGAAATACATTATTAATCAGTTTCCCCTGTTAAACAATCCCTACAGTAAAATATATTTTGTTGGGTGCTTGGGGCAATATTTGCAAGTTATATACCTTTATTAATAAACTCTGAATGGTAAACAACAGGTGCTGGTTTTGATATCTACCCACTAAAAAACACTTAAGCTTTATAAGCTTTATAAAATAGTAACCTTTTTGTTACATTTAACATAATGCTGCATTGTACAGAAACATGGCAAAACGTAGGCTAATCGATACTACTGTACTTCTACAATTACTGTAACGTCAGGATTTACCTTTGAATGCACACTGTGTTGAGCTATTTATTCGTGTAATATACCCCAAGGGCAGGCTTATTATCAACTAAAGGGCACACATACTTATTATTTCTAAACAGCAGTCTAAGCGTGTAGCCAGAGGCAAAAAAAAAGATAAGGGGGGCCTTGTTTTTAATAACAGGCTGTTTAGGAGGGTTCCTTGGGAAGCATTAATGGATTTCATAACAATGAAATCCCAGTGTATAATGTTCAAGCTCTCAAACAAGGATCTAGGCAAGGAAAATTCATATTTCTATACCCAGTATTACATTACATTACTTAAGTACCATATCAGTAAAACCAATATCTACCTATTATTAAGCAAGCACATCTTTCTTGTATGAAAATTATTTTTAGCAATAAAATTAGCCACAATCTGTCATATGATCACATAACAGTACAAAGCATGTTACACAGAACAAACATATTTTACATACAGGTGTATCACATTATCTTTGACACATATTTCAGTGACTGTCAAAGTGATGATACTGGAAGCAGTGTTCGGCAGACAGCAACAATCTCTTTGGCGAAAATTCCCAAAAAAATCTGAAAACTAATTCACAACAGCATTTAACGTAGTCTACTTGAAAACATAACAAATAAATATTTAAAGGTAAATTTAAAAATGTAAAACTCACCAATGCAGGCCACCACACCTTCTGATGTCTAGGTTTGAATGGATCTGAGCGGTGAGCATAAACTAACGTATTCTCAACTAAAAATACAGCAAATATCTCGTGGATACGAATCCACTCTCTACGTGTCCAATCGATATCGTCAAATTCTACCAACACCTGAAAGAGAAGGAAGTTTGGTTCTTAAACACTCCAGATAATGTAAACAATCAAATACAGCCGGACACAAACATACTTAGGTACAATAATTACATTGATAAACGATTTCACTGCAGATCCCACCATTTTTTTCATATCACCATTTTTATCAGTTTATAAATGCACTCATAAATCTCCGGTAACCAGCATCACAAATTGAAGAAGCAACGTCATAAACGACCGCAAGTGAAGTTTGAATGAAGGTGAAGTGATTACTGCCAAAAGTGTTAACGCAATTATTTGTTTCTTATTTTACGAGGGGGCTAAATTTATCCAGGAAATGTTGTCAAAAATCAAGGAATATATATTCCTACAGAAAAAACAATAATTATCACATTGCTTTTATGATTCAGTTTAACGTAATTAAGCAAGTTATGTAAAATGTAAACAAGCTTTACAATTTATGACAATACAGCACACAGAAGTTGATTTAAGCTTATTACACAGCATATTGTTATACTACTTACACATTATTTACCCTTCACTGTTACTTAGTCTATTAGACCATTAATCTACTATCCTCACTAATTGCTGCTTTGAACTATCAAAGGAGCAGGGTACATACATTGTAAGCAAGACCTTACTAGCAATAAATGCAGTGTGCCTGTGTGTGTGTGTACATATACGTATACGGGGGTAATATGCCAGTAGACTACTACAATATAAGATAATACTGTATTAGTTGTGGAATAATTTACGGAGTAATTGAACTAAGGGAATTTTATTACATTTGCACAGACAGGTAACTAATTCAAGCATTTACAAAATGTCCACTGGAATATATGTGCCTTCTTAACGTCTCAGCTACTATATTTTTCATGAATATTCTCAATCATTGCAGTGAAAATGACGATTTTCGCTCATTAGTCAATATTGCACTAGTTATTAAATATATTACGAGTCACCAGCAGGTAATCAATATATCTGAGTCGAAAATGATATAATTATTAATCAAGGTATTGTAATAGTGTTGATAAATATTTTATATAATATGTCTTCATATCCCTGGTAATGTGATAATTCTCAGAAGACTAGGTAGTCATTTCCTCATACAAATATGCTTTGTTTGCAGTGAAAATATCTCGCCTGGCTTTTCTTGAACAATAATAAATTTAAGGTATAGCTCTTTTTAAATTCGCTGATTAATGGCGTTTCCTTCAATAACCGTATCCATCAGTAGATTAACAAACACTTGACACGCGTGGAATAAAAAAACTGCAAATTTAAAAACTGGATTGTTTAACCATGATTTTTTACTTTTCAAAATATTGGTAAGGGGCTTCAATACACTGTAACTTTACTTATTCACAACACACACGCCACCTAGCACTTTTCAAAATTTTGCAGTAGGACACCACAACACAAACGTTACGTTGCAGCATGGACACAGAAATCCTTTGGTTGAGTGATACATAGCACGTGCACTGAGTTTCAGCATTCGCACCACTTTTTAATTAAAACTCTTGTGTACTCTTTGACCTAACTATACATAGGGGATACACAAATTACTTTCTCTCACAATAAATCCGCTTCCCAAACCCTCAATCATACAGAACAACAATGAAAAGGCTATGTAAGACTTTTTTTATTCTGGAAAGTATTATGGAAATGAGCTAATTTTCATTTACCATAACAAAACAGGGTTCGTACAAGATTTTCAGGGAAAAATTCAAGCACTTTTTAATGCCTTTTCCAGGCAAAATATTCAACTTTCAAGCACTTGTCGTAGGTAGACATCAGAAAAATGTGTCGCCATAACAAATCCAATACAGACTCACATATTAGTTAGATCACCTGTCAGTAGTAAATCAAGGTTTTATAAAATGGAAATAATTTCCATCCAGCTCTGATACAAATACTGACACAAAGGTTTTTCAATATTTAAGACCTATGGAGTGGCTTTCAAGGCCATTTGGCCAAAATTCAAGACCTTTTCAAGGCTGAACCAAAAGTAAGACTTTTTCAAGAAACCCCTTAAAATTCAAGACCTTTTCAAGACTGTACGAACCCTGCAAAATTATAAAATTGAGAAACTGCAAATATTTCCCATGCATACTAATTGTTAATGACTCAGCAGCTATATTGCACAGCAAGATCGAGCTTTTATTTCTGTCCCAAAATCCAGGAGATTGCATCTGAGAATATTTGTAATACACAGTCGAGGTGAAACATCTGTTGAAAATTTCCATAAGTTTCATCCTTAATTTTAAAGTCAATTAAATATGCAAACCAATATGTAACAGCTGATAATTCTATGCTCTATATCTAGTAATTAAGCTTCTAAAAAAACCTTAGCCTGATTTAGAAAAAAATATACTTTGTATGAACTACTGGGCCCCCCTGGAAGAAATTAGCAGATAATAATACATGAATGACAACATTTACTACATGTTTAGAAACTGAAACAGAATATGCTGTATTGAATTACAATTACTTCACACTCCAAAACATAAATTAGTAATCAGACATCTGCATCACAACATATATTTGCAATAAAAAAAAACAAGAACTGGTTCAAAACTATAAATAATATCTTTTTATTTAAAACTGGCCAAAACAATATCTATTTTAAAACAGAATTCTATATTTTTATTTCAACAAGGCCTGTCTTATATACAAAACCAAGAAACACTAATATTTATTTCAGAATTTGAATCAATCTTGCCACTGATTTGAGCTCCAACACACCCCATTGGGGCCCCAATCAATAATGGCTGCCAACTTGATGAAATTGGGTCAAAGTAGTTCCAGCATACAAGGTATTTGCTTAGGATCCAAAGGTCAGGGAACAACCATTAATACTGTAAAGATAGCTGTATATATAGTAACACGCAACAAGCAAGAACAACCATTAATACTGTAA
>JAOXYB010017464.1:1441-18705 GCA_028565635.1 Phoronis ovalis | reverse complement strand
GGTGAGCGAATACCGGTCTCTTGCACTTCACAGGTTTAGAAGTGTGGTTGAGCGGCAAGCAGGATATTTCGTAATGCAAGAAGTACAAGAAAATACAGGTGAGTTTTGTTAGCCCAGGTTACGCCAGCAACAAATGTTGTACCTGTGTTAATGTCAAATAAATACGATCAGTCAACGGTGTGATGACAAGACGTCCGTTGAGACCCATGTATTCATAACCATAACCAAACTCTCCTGTACATTGCCTAACTATCAGTTCATCAGCTTCCTTCTCCCAGTAGAATCGTAACTGGCTTTCCCATTCAAACTCTCTTGCATCCATAATGCTAAAAAATGAAATCAAAATTTTATTTTAAAAGTTAAAATTTACGATCCTGTAGTATAATTGCATTATGTCTGTGTTATGAATTACATAAAGCTTCATCCAACACGTTTTCGATGATGAATGATATATGGTTTACACCCTTGAATCAGAAGTGTTCGAAAAATTACAATTGAAACTGGATAAATGTTACCTGTCTCTGACAAAGCTGTCAACAATATCCCTGGCATGGACTTCAATGATAAGTACACTATTAAATTTCTTCCTGTCATTAGACGATAATGGTGATCGAACTTGTACTACAAGATCATCAATTTGTTTATGTTGTTGTTTGGCATAATCTTTCATTGCCATCTTGTGACCTTTCTTGACTTTACGGAACACATCCTCTACTTCCCACGTCCACCAGACCTGATTACCAGCAAGACAAATCATACCTTGATAATCTAACATCCATTCAACTCTGTAAAATTTAATACACAAAACAAATAAAAGAAGGCTACAACTGATATCATTACGCAATTGTTTTAGTGTTACACAGATGCACACATTACATTAAACAGGTGTTTTATAAACATTATACAGATATAGAAACTCATGTTATGATGAAATTCAAATATACCGCACAGGGATGTTGTAATATCAGCACTGATACAATGTTTTAGCAGAAGAGATTATTTTATTACACAATGTATCAGTTTGTTTTTTTCTTCATAAAAGAAGCTTTTAAGAAGGTGAAGATCACAAGCAAACATTCCTTAATGCATTTTGTCTTAGTACTTCAACACCAACCTTTATCAACCATTTTTGAAACTTAATGCACAATTAACTAAACTGCAACTTAACAAGCATTCCACTTACACTGATCACATAACAAGAGTATATTTACACAAGGTACTACGCCATAATGTAAGGGAAATAGGTAAATTAACATAATACAGAAATGTTTCCAAATAAACTTAAAACACATGTTGGCATACTGTGGTAGCAATACACTTACCGAACAGGTACCTTTCTTTGTCCTTGATATCTGATTGAAAGTGAAACACAAAGAAAGACCATAGTGCTACTTTTAAAAAATCTAACAGTTACATATACACACAAAAGATATGAGTGAAAGAAACAATTTTTGTTCCAAAATTCTAACTAGATCATAGTATTTTCTAGCTACAAGTTGCTAAACAATACATAGTAAAGCAGCTATAGTTCTACTACATTTAACAGAAGCAGTGCAATACAGTGACATTGTAGCATTCTACTCGATTTCAGTTCTCACCTTATTTTATTGTCACAGTAAAAGAAAATAGCTTCTTTGGTAATAAGCCGATTTGTTTTACGCATTTCTTCAAGAACAGTGGTCATCCAGTCTTCAACACGACCCTCGGCAGGGACTGACGTACGGAACTCCATTATCTCTCCCTCACTGGATACCATGGCATTGGCAGTCATTTCATTGTTTGAGCCTTTGGTAAATCTCAAAGATGCAATGTTGTCATACATCTGAAATAAAACATTTATTATTAAAAGACGCTGTTTGGCAGTCTTTTCATTGTTCAAGCACTTAACAAATATCGAGTTGAATTGCCATCATGCATTTAAAATAAAGAATTATTTTAGAATTATCATGTGTTTTTTTTTTAGTGAAAGAAATTAAGTGCAAGCACACCAAGCAACAAGCCATACTGTCTGTCATTAGGTAAAATTAACCCAGTTTTAAAAATGTTTTTGCAACATATGAAAGACATTGATACATTCTGAAATTACATTTTATAATAAGTACTTCACAGTGTGGTACATGGCGATAATAAGTAGATGACTTCCAACAAAGTTATTGACATGGTAGCCACTTTGAATCCGAGATAGCCAATCTGTTGAATAAGTTCTGCATAAACCAACCTAAAAATATTTACAGCACCTGCAGCATTTGTAAAACATTTTTACCTTAATAATATGTTCTTGTACGCATTCTGGGTCGCTGCTACCTAGAATACTGAGAAGCTCATCATCAGAGATGAAAAAGAAACGAGGGAATGCATTTCTTTTAGAATCTAAGTAGTCATTCAATGACTTTTGGCACTTCTCTAAACCTGCACTCAACAGGTCCAAGTCTTGGAGACGATTCTGTGCATGACAGGCTTGCTTAATAATTGGATTCTTAGCTGTGTCCTGCATGATCTACAAAACAATAAAAGTATATTCGCACAAACTCTACCAGCTTATTTCTCTTTCATAAAGAGACAAAACCTAACCAGTCATATTTTGGGTTTTAGAGAACGAATGCTTTTTCGGTCTTGAATTTTATTCTAATTCATATCAGGGGGAGTTCTAAAGGTTACATATTGAAGATGTAGTCTCCTGAAATTTCTACAGAGAAACAACATGTAAACAAGTTTACTTGAGCACTTTTCTTATTACACAGAGTACTCTGTAATAATTGCATTACCATGGCTCTACTTTTGCAATGCAACAAAGGTAACACAGTATTTCTACATCTCAACAAACCTTCTTGAATGTTTTATCAATCTGGTCAAATTTTTTGGCTTCCTCTGGAAGTTGTGATCTGATATCCCCGCCAACAAAGATACCTTCTAAGTACATCCATTTTCTTTGAACTACCATCCATATCTAGAAACAACACAAAGTGAATAGTGACAAAAACAGAAAACACAAGGTCTAATCACTTAAAGTATGCTTGTACGACTGCTCATTAATAAATGGAAATTTTAATTCAGTACAAAAATAAATAAATAAATGTAGATTGAGGAGTCATCTTGTTTCTTATGTAAACTTAGTTTTATTTCTTTTGCGACAAGTCATTTTAGTTAACAATTTTTGCTACTAAAACATACAGCAATAACATACATGTACCAATAAATGCATGGTATTCCAGAGTAATCAATATATGCATTTTACATTACCAAAATATATAATGCAACAGTAAAGGATTTTATGTGCACATACAGTAACAAATCTACACCTCAGACTGCATTATCTTGGGAATATTCTAATTAGCATATTATAAGTAAGAGGACCTTCAATTTCAAATCAAATTCTTGAACATGAACATGAATAAACCTTGAACATGAATTAAATTTCCAAATATGATATTACTTACATCTAACACTTCACTAATGTGAGACAGACTCTTCTCCCAGTTTTGTACAGTATTCTGGAATGGTCCAATAAATCTTGAAGCGGACATACTCTGCAGATTCATTGCATTATCATCAAGTAACTGCAAGATCTCTTCAACAGAACCAAGAATAAAGCCTCGGTTTGATGTTCCTTTCATGTAAGTCGAAACACTGAATTTCAAGTTATTCCAAGTATCCTCCACTTCTTTTACACCCTGTAATTAAGAAGTTTGTTCATATTAAATGTTGTTGTTTATAGCATGCTCTTCACACTCTTAAAATATAAATAATTAAATAAAGTATGATAAAATATTTTGTTTACAGCACAGGAAGTTCAAAACAAAAACTAATATTCTTAAACAAATGGCATAAGGTCACAATTGATTTAAACCACAGTGCTGGCGGAGAGGCTGGCCATGCTGAAAATTTATTAAATTCATGATTTTTTCTTTTTTCCTCCTTGGCGCTGGCTTTTTTGGTTGTTTCTGTTTGAAAAGGAAATCATTGCGCAAGAGATTAAAACTAACATTAGTTTCTTAAAGTAAAATATACCAAAATTTGATAGGATTATTTGAGCCAGGGCAAAGTTATGAATTTCGTCAGTTGTTAGGTTGTATTTTTCCGGGGGTAGTTTAGAAAGTGTAATAGCAAAAACTTTTGGTGGTCATGCCTGCACGAAAAATTAACAACAGAGCAGGATACATAATAATCTTCAGTTCCCAACAGGTAATTTTCTTCGCGCAATATAAGGGAAATATTTATAATGATTTAAACTACATGAAATTACATGAAAGTGGATGGGAAAATCAATTGTGTTCTTATACCTTATACAACTAGAAATATTGTAACAAAATTTTCATGTGCTAAAACAAACGTTTACATATCTGTATACCGCTACATTCTTGACATGAATGTTTCAAAGAGCGTATTACAGTTATCTAACCTTTTCAATACCCAATTCTTTAGTAGCTGAGGTGACAATTTCCGATATTGTTTCTTGGAATCTGTGCAGTTCCATTGAAAAGATGTTGGCAAGAGTAAAAGTGTCTGGGTTCATGTCGAATGTTTGACCAGTTTTGTTCATCAGCTCCTTCCAATGTCTAAAATGAAACAAATATCACTGTCTAGTATAAAGTAATTGACTAAGAATCCCATGAATACATATCGTACCCAATGAAATAAAATATGTTCCAAGCAAAGTCCAGTGTCTCATTGAGAGGATAAATTTACATCCTTCAAATCAGATAATATCATTTTAATGAATTAATTAACTCATGACAATTCACCCCCAATTTTGGTTATGGTTCAATTATAGGAGCTTATAATGTTGGCATGATCTTGTACTAATTAGTAAAGTTCATGATCATCATAATAATGGAATGAGATACCAAATCTGTAATTAAGGTATAAGACATTGTCTGAGTGTGGGCACCATCTAACTGGCATCTTACCTGTCTCGCAGAGCTTCATGTTTCAAATCCATAAATAAGGGTAGAGAGTCTCTGAATTCTTTCATTATTTCTTCAAGCATTCTGGCAACTTTCATTTGTTTTACATCTCGTGGAAGTTTTCTTAAACTTTTTAGTAAATTCTCAATACCATCTTGCAGCACTGTCATGTTTAGATTTGACCATAATGTTTCAGCCCACTGTTCTCTGGCAGCCTAATTGCAAAACAAGATGAACCAATTTAATTTTTAGAGGTACAGCCTGCTGTCATAACAGTCTTACTTCAGGCAATCTAAATTATATGCAAAAATAGACCACTTGCATCAAATTACAAAAGAAAATATTCAAAAGATATCTCCTGACTCCTCAAAACTTTTATCAAGCAAGTGCACCTGTAATTGCAAAGGTTTTGTTTTAATTTTTGTTTAAAAAAAAAATTTTTTTTGAAGCAGTTGTCCAAGGTTTATTAAAAATAAACTAAACTGAAAGTTCCAGAATTTGAAGCAGTTGCGCCCGTTAAACAAGATATCTTTTTGGTCTGGCCTAATACATATTATTTGTCAGTTCTGTAGGCTCAAATAGACTATTTTGCATGCAACAGTGGTCATGAACCTAATAAATCCATAACTCCTAGTGTTGTAAACGAGTCGAGGAAACATTTAAGTTCGACTGGTGGCACCACCAAGTGCATGCAACCAGTCCATTAACATACAGTTTATACCTTTTGTTCTTCATAGATTCCATAGATTTGTTCTAGACCTTTCATTTCTTTTTGTGCTTGGAGAAGATCAGGGTACATTGTAATGGGCAGGTCAAACAATCTTTCAGCATTGGCCAGTTCTTTCTGCTCCGATTCATACTTCTCCAATTCAACTTTGTACTCTTTTAGCAGCAAAACACCTGGTAACAAAAATAATTATAATACTGTAATCAAGTCATTGTATAAATAAGTAAATAAGCTAACTAGTTTCCATTTATAAATTCTAAATCTTACCTTAAACGCAAGTTGATTCAAATGTTGAATCTCATTTGAATAAGTTAAAAAGTTCATTAAAAGCATAAAATTTAAAAGTACACAAGAAGATAAGTGAATGCATATGTAAACTTATTCACATAACAATTTCAGTGTTTTTAGCTTGTTTTCAATGTATTCATTGCATTGTGACAGTAATGCTGCCTCAACAGAATTGTAGCTTTCCTAGGTCTCTAGAAAAGAAAGGTTAGTAACAACACATTAAACATCATGTCAAATTTAAGCATAATATTAAAAATTTAGGGTAATAAATTATTAAGAAATTTTGTTCCTGAGAACATATTTTACCTTTGTCTAAGTCCCTTCCAACATTACTTGGCCCTTCCATATGGAATTTCTCATTAAACTCTTCAAGCTCTTTGCGAAAATCTTTAATCTGTGTCAGTGTGATTTCAGTAAATGTTTTCTTAACAATAACCAGACTAGCATCAACATTCTTTGCTTCTAACAATAAAGCATCCCAGTTGTCTGACAACTTCTCACAAATTTCTTTCTCCTCTTCTTCAATCTAGAAGTACATTATTCTATAATTAAGTACTACATGAAATATTGTTAACCGTTGATCAGAAATAAAAAAAATGTAATTCTAACAGCAGCATTTAAACACACACTCTCATTCCTCATAGCAAAGTGGATCTCTTTAAGGTCAGGTAAGAATTGTTATTTTTTATTTCTTGAGCTAAATGTTGACTACTCTCATATTGAAATTATTACATCACACAAAGACATTTTTAAGAACTCACACAATATTACATCACCAACCTCTTCGACTCTGTAAACAAAACAATATTATACTTCTACTTAGTCTTGGACTCAGGTCACACGTAAATTACATTTTTTAACCTTTTCCCACAATGACCATGTCACAATTTGTAAAAAAATATGCTACCACATTGGTCAGCAAATGTTGAGCTCTTCTGTATAATTCATGTTGAATCTTCATACTCTTTATAACAAATATCATAATTAAACAAAATAAATGACTTCTGACCTGTGAATAAATATGGCAACACCACAAGAATGACTTAGATACCTGCATTACCTCGTTGTTATATTGTCTTACCGGTAAATCATACACGACCATTGTCCTGTAACGTTCATGGATATTTCTAATATTACTTTCAACATCCATAGACATGGCTTTGATGCTTGAAATAGTGGATAAGACATGCTTGAGGTCATCTAAAGTTTCTGGATCAATCTTCAAGTCATCACTCTTTGACTAAAGAGAAAACAGAAAAACTAAACAGTTATCACACCAATTCAATACTCTACAGTACCAAAAAAGAATAATGAGGAATGGATATATCATAAAGTAAAACATTACTTTATTATTAGCATCCAAGAGCACATTCAACCAATGCCACTTAATTAGAAGAATCTGCACAGAGATCTTTACTGCAGAAGGAACAGACAATATTGCAAGTAACAGAAACATCGGCAACTACACCTTCATGCATATAGATGACTACACATAAGTATATCAACTGATTGTTAAAAAAATTAAAATATATCTCAAGCAAATTCACAACACAACCTTACTGATCTGAAACCATATTTTTACCTGTATGTTGTCCCTAAGACCATACAGTGAGGATTTGGCAGAGTCGTGTAACAATTTTCCATACATTTCTATCCACTGTTTTGCGTGATCTTTCACGGATCGTGCCAGCGGATCCATTATCAAACGGATACATTCTTGATCCTTAACAAGTTGAAGGTTGTTCACTTCATCAATAACCTTATTGTAGTACTGTAACCTGTCATCAAAGGCCACTACAGATGGACCTTTAGAGAACCACTTCTCAGCACTTGAGCTCTGAAAATAAAATACATGAAAACTGTAACAATACTACAACAATCTGTTGATATCATCTTGGTATCTTCATGAGTAAAAGTAACCTCTGACAGTTCGTATTTCTACTCAACATTGTCACTTTTTAAAAAAATATATTTATTGCGAGCAACAACTGTATTACAGCAGTTAAGATTAGAAATATGTTATTTTCTAATATTACATGTTATTCTATTTTAAAACTACATTTTTATTATCTTAGGAATGAATATGCATGATCAACACCACTGGTTCGTTATGTTCTTTAAAATTTAACTTCGATATGTTCTTTAGATCCATAGTGGCAATCAGTGAAGTTACATAAATTATATTAATTTATCTGAATGTGATAAGTTACCTTGTCTACTTTCCAAATTCCTCTATAGTTTTTCCATCTCATTAAGTACCTCTGCAGGCTAGTAAGGCTATTCTTCATGCAAGATGAGATACTCTGTACTAAGTCAATTACTTCCGGATTTGATGAGATGTCCGTAAAGAAACTAAACACATATGGCTCGTCTTCACCCTCGATTTTTTGTGATGCAGTCTCAATGCATGAGCCATGCATCCAACGTACAAAAGCTTTCGTCCTATAAATATTAAATTAAAACAATTAACATAAATTCAGGGTTGAATGGATACAAAATATATGATTATTTAATAAATAATGCAATACAAGTTTAACCCTGAATATTTACATGGAACAGGAGAGTGCTAAGATGAAGACAAGAATTTCCAACTTGTGATTTTAAAGAAACCCACAAGGTGGCACCTAGTTATCTATTGGTCAAAGTTTTAATGGTGCAAACTGCACAAAAAAATCAGTAGACAGGAAAATTATCTCAATTGGATGATTGCGTGATATAGTCAGAACATTAAAATGGCTAGTTATAAATAATAAAAAAACATGTTTTATTGAAGTGGCTGGATACTTCAGTAGTTCTGTTATTGGATATTTCAGAATGATCTCGACATTATCAAACTTCTCCTACCCTTCAACGCAATCTCTGACACACTGTAATGTTAGTTTGTAAATTTCATTGGCAGCAGGATGCAACACAACATCTGGTGCAGCAAGTAACGTCTGGACTTCAAATAATGGTTTATAGGCCTGAACTGATGAGTTGAATGACTTCAAATTGTTTATTACGAGCTAAAATGAAAACCCATAGTACACTACAATTTGAGTTCATTTATGTATAGAAACATTACAAATATTAGACATTTTATCACAAAATAAAGAATACTAGATACTGATCAGTTTTTATTTTGTTCCATTTGTTGTGCCTAATTACACACGTACTGCATAAAGCATGTTTTTGTACTTTTTTTTTCAATTAACCACAGAGTAATTAAAGTGATCAGTTTATGCACATTCTAGCTACCTTGTAAAAAACCAACCCAGGTTAATAAGCAACAATTATGATTATAGTAAATTTTAGAATGGTACGTTATGTACTGCAGCCAATGCCTACCTTGGTGACAGAGTCAAAAATCCTTTTTTCCCAGTAGAAATAATATTGATGGAGTTTTGGAGAGTTGCCTGTGTTGGTATGTACAACCAGCCCCTCCATCTTTGTAAGCAGTGGACCAATAGCTCTATACTTTCTTGCCATGCTTTCAAATACTTTGTACCTTTCTTTTTCAACATATTCATAATATTCCTGAAATGAGAAATATTCTTTTATAAAAACATCTCAAATGCTGTCATATTCAGGACAGGAGCAGAATTATCATTTATATATTACTAGACTGTGCCAGGCCTTTTGTAAATTGAGTAAAACAACTTACACCATTACTTGTGCTATATAGTAAGGTAACTGAATTTCACTAGCTCCAGATGAATGAATGCATGTTACAAGACAGCACGGTTTCATTACATCTGCCGTCACTTATCGTTTTATAATTTATATTGATTGCAAGAGAGCCGTTAAGCAGATTTCACTTAACTAGACAGTCACTGAAAGACAACTGCTGTTAGTACTTCACTGCATTGAAATTTCTAACATGGACATACATAATCTACTTTCATTATTAATAGTCAAGAATACAAATTCTTGTGTGACAATAACCACATTAAAAGAGTATGTGCCTATAGTAATTATAAACTTAACTTACTTTACAACTTGGTAATGAGCCATGTTTTAACGGGGGTCCTCTGAAAAGATCAGCTGATTCAATGGTGTCTAATCTTGAATTTATATCAGCAGAATTTTTCTGAATCTGGTTGACTAGTGATTCAAATTTTCCAATTGCCTGCAATAAATTAAAGGTGCATAAATATTCTTTGCAATAAAAATTGGTATATCTTCATGTTGACACCAAGAGCAATGCAGTATCTTTAGACTGTATTGTTTACGACTTCTACGCATGCAGCAATGGAAAGGAATAACAGTAGTATAGTAAACTGCTCTTGTGCAGATAAATTACAATTATATGTCTTCCTAATTACGGAATAACAACATATAGTGTTAAGAAAGTTAAGATTTAAAGCCAGCAGCAGAATTATGCTGTTGCCTATAATACTTGTGCCTGTAAGCCTATAACCACATCAAGAAGAACTGTAGTACTTACAGCTAAACATTTGGCAACAAAGTCCCCAATACCCAGAGAATTCCAGTTGAGACGTTTGGAACCAGGACGGATAACACGACGTAGTAACTTCATATGATCATCAAGCAGCTGCTTTTCAGCATTGTCCAAAGAAGAAATAACCATATGGTATCTATCCAGCATTTGCTTTAATCCATCTGTATATTTTATATATTTCTCTTCCTGAAAGTAAACCATTGAGATGAGTACAACAAATTGGTGCAAATACAGGTTATGGTGGTTTATATTTGTTTATGCTATATACATGACAGTGTAAACTCTTATGCCTTATTTTTTTATGATATTTGTTATTTAATTCAAACACATTCACATTAACTGGCTTGATATTACTAGAAAAATCAGAATTAAAGGAAGCACAAAACAATTTATTACTTTAGAAGCATCAGCAAACTATACAAGTATGATGTAAAACTGGTTGCAGTAAATACATTAAATTATATAAAATTAACAACTTCACCAACCACTAATTAATTTCAGTTTGAAATGGTTTACCTGCAGGGCAACATTTCTGGCCAACTCTGGCACACTCAGTCCTAACTGCTCCATATACCTAGTTTCTGTAATGATTTCTGCTAACTCTGGATCAAAGTCAACTATATATTTGATACCATCTTCCTTGGCTATAATAGAGGTTACTATAAGGTTACTATCCAAAGTTGTAAACCACAATTCATGGAATATTTTAAACAGCAGTGATAAAATTGTACAAGAACAAAACAGACAACCATGTTTGACATTAAAACAGGATTGAGGTACATAAAATAAATATTATCATCAAGGAACATACACATGCACATACACGTAATATTAGTTTACAAACGCATGCAGTAGTCACAAAAAAATATGTGACAAAGAGAAGTCAACGTTTATTACACAGCAAACATTGCACAAACCACACGTCACATTATTTTCATGGAACATTGCGAAACAATTGGCATCAACAAAGAAAATGGGACAATATTCTGCTTTGTTGGAAGGATATTTCAGGAAAGTTCAGGTCTACAGTCTACTAAGAAACAGAAAGATGATTAGGCAAAAAGAAAGAAGTATAAATCTGGACACTATAAACTACAAAATAGAATAAAGATAAAGGACACAATGCAGGTATACATTTCCAGTGAATATACATACCAAAGAATAATCAAGCAAATATTCAACAGGGCTATAAGTTTGAGACAGGAGGAATGGTTCACAGGTTTTCATAACAACTATACCTTCTAGATGCCCGATTTGCTCTTGATTTTGTGACTGATGCTTAGCCTGAGGTGATGGTGAGCGTGAACGTGAAGCTGTAATAAAGCTTGTGATATTAGTTGAAGCAAAATCACACAATTGTTAGAAAGCTTTTAACATCTTCAAAACATTTAACACAAATAACAGCAATTTACAATAACAAAATAGTTAAAACAGCAACATTTCCCATATCTGTAATAAATACAATTAGTGACACATGTGCCCCTACGGCATTTAAAGCTTTTACAGTTATACAGCACAAATTATTACAGCGTTCAATAAAACTGTGTGCAATGTAATGTCGGTTTGAGCAGGTATAGCTGCTCTGATATTTGAATAGACTCTTTACGTGCAATTGGTGGAGCTGCTGGTAAAGAACATTCCAACAATTCAACCAGTTCTTCATGTACCCGTTATTCCTATGGGATTTAATTCAGAACTGATAGCATTTTACACTGAACGTTTTACACATGCGATGACTTAAAACTTTATTACCCTCAATAAGTAAGGAAGAAGTAATATTGCTGAATATATTTAGCTTGCTAAGCATACGAAAAACATTATGAGAGAAAGCATGCAAATTTGATTATTTGTGAAGAAATAAAACATTTTTATCATTCTACCAACTGAAAAGATGCTGTTTTGCTTAAATATTCATACAACAAAACCAAATAAAAGAATACAGAAAGTTTTTTGATGAGACTCTAATAGAAATATGCCGTTTGGTTTATGCTGTCATAAATAAAGTATTTTTGATACACCTCATATGGGCATGCACACGAAGATTATATGAGAGGATTAAATTTTGTACATTTTACAGTAAGCGAAGAAGGACCTTCATCAGGAAACATTAAATCATGCGTAAAATAGTCTGAAAATGGAAAAAAATTATATATATTATACAGAAGAAATAGCTTCCAAAAAAGCCACTTGTGTTACACCTTATATCAGTCTAAGCTTAAAGAAGCGCATGATTATTATGAATGAATGGCAGCATGTGCACACTGCAAGTATAACAGCATGTTATGTTAAGTTATGTTAATAGAAAGCAGGCAAGACACTGTACTCTGCCATACCAATTTCTAACTCTTCATCATCAAAATCATCGGGAAATCCTGATATGGTACCTGCACCTTCACAAACAAAAACACAACAATTGAAATAACCACAAAATATAATAATAAAATAAAGTGCATTAAGTTAACATCTGCTTAGTTATGTTAAATTCCTAACAAAAAGAAGATTTGTGTTATTCTTTTTTTTTTAGGAATGATATCTGTTTTCATACGGTTCGTTTAGGGAAAAATGACTGCTTATACATTGTCATTGGATTACCGAATTCCTTAATTCAATTGACATGTCAGAGCAAAATAGAATGGGGTCTGATACACGGTATTTTATAACACGCTGGGAATAAGATAGAATCATGATAAAATATGAAACAAGTTTATGCAGTTTCTTGTATCCTGATGTGACACTGACTCCATGCAAAGCGGACAAGATAACATGACAAGGGCTGACAGGCAGACATACAAAGTGCACCAACAAGAATTCAGTAACAACTCTGGGAAAAAAACATCAAATTTTTTCAATTTTAATGTTAAAAATTTTCTTAATGCTGATATAAATACAAAACCCTGAATCACAGATGTCACAAAGTAAAAAATATGCAATAATCAAATTTTAATTTGCATACATATTCATACCAGTAGAGTTAATTGTCAATCCATGTAATAATTACGGATATGTGTGGCGCAAAAGCCATGTTTACAACACAACTGTCTATATAATTAAATATCAATGTCATTTACATGTTTGTAGGTCTGACAGTAAACTCTTTTCCCTAGCAACAGTACCTGAACTTTTGTGATGGTCTACTGTTGCGACAACATTTTCTTCCTTGCTTTCTGTTCTAATAACAATAGCTTTTTCTGAAGGTTTTGCTAAGAGATTCTTCTTTAAAAGAGAAGGGAGGATGCCTTCAACATGCTCCTTCCATTCTCTGTATAGTTCATCTTCATATGCTTTCATTTGCTTAGCCACACTTAAGTAATGTGCACGAGCCTGTGTATAGACGGATAATTATTAAATATTTATTTACTACTAAAAGTTTATTTAAAACAGTTAGCTTTACTGTTGCATCAAGTTGTAAATAAAAGGTAAGTTTCATAATCAATCAATGTTTTGGAGTATAATATTGTTATTGTTATTACATGCAACTTCATTAAAATTTTAATTATTATAATCAATTTCACATGATGACTAACATTGTAATATTGAGATCATCTACGTTCACTTTCAAACATAAATTAAGTTAGTAACTGTCATAAATGTGTTGTAGGTATTGGCTATGACCTGCCACTGATTTACAACAGCCTTTTGAGCTCACATGATGATCAGACGACCTTTTCCCAACAAAGTTAGATGGACCGATCAAGGTCTTTAGAAAAGACAAAAAACAATCAAAGCAGGATTCATTTTTAGCATAATTCATATTTTGAAATATTAACTGAATTAATATGAGATCAAATGAATACTTAATGCTGATATCTAGAACATTGTTTTGGAACACATTTAATTTAATAATAAAACTAAATTAATTTGCTACTAACGTTTGCTACAATTATTATTTCACTTACACATTTTCCCTGTTCACTTGTCATCATTTCTTCCATTGACTGAAACCTGATTATAGTGTGTTTGATTCTATAGAACAAGGATCTCTCCCAGTGGATGGCACCGGCCACTGGAGGCTGGTTCTTGTGCAGTGGAGGATTGATCTTTTGCTTTTGAAACAAAGCGTCCATGGTGTCCACCTAAATTGAAAAGAATAAGTGGTGATAGAAATTTATCACAATATAGAAAATGGGAAGCAAGTTGGAAGTCATTTTGTCACAAACATAGTGCTTCTGTTAAAATACAACACAACAGAGCAGCTCTTGTATCATACACAATTATCAGCTATAAATTATCACTGCATGTAGTAATTATTCTTGTCAACAGCACCAGTTTTTTGCAGTAAGCTGTATTCAATGCATGTAATAATATTTCCCTATTTCCAATATAATTTCCATGCTGAGTACGGCAGAAGGTGATTTACGCTTCTTGCCGATGACTTTCACAATAATTGTATTTCCATGTTGAGCAAGGTTGTATACACTGCACAAATTTGTCTAGCTATATGACCAAAAAAATAAACTTAATGTTTATTTAAGGTTTGGAATAGTTTTTCTTTCGAAAATAAAATTCCATTACACACAGAATTTCGTTTGATTTTGTTTGATTAACTGACAATCTTCAAAATCTTCCTTATGTATTGCAAGCAATAATTTAAAAAAAAAATCTAAATTATTAATGCCAGGAGTACAAAAAAGTTAATAATCGCCCCCTCCCTTAAAAGCAGTTTTTTATAATTGCCCAGGGCGATTATTTAACAAAAAAAACGGAATGTAGAGAACATTACAAGTGACTGTATCACAGTTTTTGATTTGTTTATTGTTTGTATTTGATTTGTTTACTGTTTGTATTTGATTTGTTTAGTGTTTGTTTTTACAGTGTTTGGGTGAGAAGAATAAACCTGTCTTACTAGTCATCTCTCTGTCAGGTATCAAAGTCTGCAGTAACGATGGACAGGTGAGTCAGTATCTTAACAATACAATAAGACATCTCTCATACCCTCTGTCTTGCTTGATACCTCATCTATACCTGTTTCGTACCCCAATCATACATCACTAATACCTGTTTCATACCTTAATCATACCTCACTAATACCTATTACATACCTAACATACTCTCAATCATACCTCACTAATACTGTACCTGCTTCATACCCCACTCATACTCTCAATCATACCTCACTAATACCTGTTTCATCTCACCCATACTGTAAATCATACCTCACTAATATCGGTTTCATCCCCACTCATACTCTCAATCATACCTCACTTATACCCATAGACATGTATGATGTTCATATACCTCTCGCATAGAGACTCACTGATTCGATACCAGAGTTGTGGGTACTGAACAGGGTTAAGCAGCACTGGTTCAGTGGTCATAACACTGCTAATCACACTGGTCTTGTAAGTGGTCATAACACTGTGGTTCAGTGTTCATAAAACTGTTAATCACAATGGTGTTGTAAGTAGTCATAACACTGTGGTTCAGTGTTCATAACACTGTTAATCACAGTGGTGTTGTTAGTGGTCATAACACTATGTGGTTCAGTGGTCAAAACAAAAACTGTTCATCACAGTGGTCTTGTAAGTGGTCATAACACTGTGGTTCAGTGGTCATAAAACAGGGGTGTTGTTAGTGGTCATAACACTATTGTATTGAGGGAGGTTTTATGCACTATGTAGCAATTAGTTGGTAGACTTTATAATTCAGACATTTTGAACTCTGCAGTTTATAAATAAAGCTGAGTACTTTTCTAAGTGGTTCTTAAAACACTTCACATGTAATTCACATCAGAAACATCCAACTCTGATTACAAAAAAATCAGCAATGAACTGATATTTATAGTTTGTTATAGACATGAAGCAGGGTTCTCACATCATTATCACTGCTGACACCTGGTGGATAGTTGGTAAATATCATACTTGTCAAGATGGCAGCATTTTTTTAGTGATATTTGGTATTTTTCAGACAATTTTCTGTTGAAACCAGTGATGACAGAAAACAAGCTACAAAGCTGAAGTCTCGCACTCACAACGTGATACTTGACTGCCATAAAATATTAATAATTCGATGTATTTACCACCTAGAACTAGACTATTCACAAATATTATTCAAAATAACTATGAACTCAAACTAGGTTGTTGTAGAAAAATAAGCATGTCTACAGGCTTGCTTCTGTATATGCTATTTAAACATTCAAAAGGAGAAGTATTACTTCCTAGTAAACATTGTTTAAACATTCAAAGGAGAAGTATTACTTCCTAGTAAACATTGTCAATTCTCTGACTGAACTATGCCTTATATCTTGTTTCGTACAGAGTGTTTACATGGCTCATTCACTGAAGCGAGTATCGTATGCCACATGTGACCCTGACCATTGTCAATTCTCCTTCCTGGCCAGAGAACCAAAAGGCAGTGTTAATGTACAGTACTGTCATGTCTTCATCACTGAGTCCCCTGATGAGGTAAGTATCCGTATGATCTGTCATGTCTTCATCACCGAGTCCCCTGATGGGGTAAGTAACCATATGATCTGTCATGTCTTCATCACCGAGTCCCCTGATGGGGTAAGTAACCGTATGATCTGTCATGTCTTCATCACTGAGTCCCCTGATGAGGTAAGTATCCGGATGATCCGTCATGTCTTCATCACCGAGTCCCCTGATGAGGTAAGTATCCGTATGATCTGTCATGTCTTCATCACCGAGTCCCCTGATGGGGTAAGTAACCGTTTGATCTGTCATGTCTTCATCACCGAGTCCCCTGATGGGGTAAGTAACCGTATGATCTGTCATGTCTTCATCACCGAGTCCCCTGATAATATCGATTGTGCATGATAATTTAATAGTGTTGTTTGTATGTGATAATGTTTCCTAGCCTGCTACAGACTAAAGAAGGACTAATTATATTAGAATAGTGTTGTTTGTATGTGATAATGTTTCCTAGCTTGTCTACAGGCTGAAGAAGG
>JAOXYB010017453.1:0-18706 GCA_028565635.1 Phoronis ovalis | reverse complement strand
TCTCTCTCTCTCTCTCTCTCTCTCTCTCTCTCTCTCTCTCTCTCTCTCTCTTTCTCTCTCTCTCTCTCTCTCTCTCTATATATATATATATCTGATTTTCTGAGTCTCTGATTTTCATACCCAAGCATCGGCATGGGATTGAACACAATTCTAGTACTAGATAAAATTTTGTCAAGATTTTCCTTTCCTCAGTATTGTTCTTAATAATTGTCTGGTGGACATTCACAATCGTCTTCTTAACACGGGTACCTAACTTTAGATGCCTGCGTGCAATTGTACATGTTTACGCGCCAGGTAAGAGCAGAAGCGGAATCCCAAATTAACATATTTTATAGTTGTTTGAAGTCTTAAGAACAACAACCAATTCAAGTAAATATATTTTCTATATCATTGATATTTTGTAGTATCCTGGACCTGTGGTTGAAGACTGTGCTGCACAGAACGAAACAAAAACTTGTAATAACAGAATTATGGTGAGTATTGAAAAGTTGAAATAGAATGTCATATGTTTTTAATTTTCTGCTAAAAAAAATTACATTGAAACATTTTATAAACTTGAATCTAATAACAAAGTGTACAAACACTAATTGAATAATATATGTCCTTTGTTTTTGAGAGCCAAACTTCATTAAACACAAATGTTCTAATTAATGTCACCATATAATATGCGGCACTTGGGAAGCCACTACAGAATCTCAAGAAATTATTAACCGCTTTTTTTATTTGAAGCAAAAACGATATTGATAATTCGTGTACGTTTATCAGTTAATCTATATGGTAAAAGAAAAGCGATTGGTTTTCTCATCCTCCTCTATCAACAGTAACTAATGTTTTAATATTTAGTCTGAACCTGTGGTTTGGTCAATGGATATTTTAATTAGATAGGCAGACTAAACACCACCTGGTGGCAAAAGTTGGAAATTACTTTCACAGAAAGAATACAGATTTATAATTCGAAGGAGTTTTTTTTAATTATTGAAAATCCTTTAAGGATTTAAATTTTATTACTATACCATTTGACATACTGGAGCGCCTGCTGTGTCTAAGTAGAAACACTTACATGTACTTCAATTTCTTAATGTCACTACCGTTACCCATATTTCGCGGAGAATTTATAATTAACTGTCATTATTCGCTTTTTTTAAATAATTGCGTGTGAAAAACAATGAAATTAATTTGGTGATCTTTGTCTAAATCCAAAAAACCTGAAATATGCAATAGATCTAAAAATGATTCGTGCCAATCAGAAAAGTATGACATGATTACAACATTTAACAATGAATGTATTTATGTGATTAAACAACAGGAAGAGATAGCCATTACAAGATAGTAGTATCCATAAGAACATTGTAGACGGAAGTCGAAATGTCATATGAGAAAGTAGTGAAATTCATAAGACATAGGGAATGAAGATACACTATTTTGGAAGAAATGCAGGTTGAAACAGCTGAAGCTTACACATTTTTCACACATGCCCCCCAAGTATTTAAATGTTTCGTCTTTCGTGGCCTTTTGTTATCTTGATAGTTTATAATTTATTTTTACATTTTTTTAAATTAACAAGAAAATTTATTATGACTTCTAACCTGCTTTGAATTTGAAACATCTCACACTTATCTTGATTTGGCGCATGCAATTTCAACTTCAATTCCAAATCGCACTTTGACATAGGTCATAGTACCTGCAATACGCACTTTGACATAGTATCTGCAATACGCACTTTGACACAGTACCTGCAATACGCACTTTGACATAGTACCTGCAATACGTAATAGAGTCTTCTGTCCCACTTTATTCTGCGATGAAACAAATTCTAAACTTTATATATTTGATTAAGAATTTCATAAAGATAATTGCAAAACGCTATCATATCATAATTTTATATTACAAGAAAATAGGATAATAATAATAATAATAATAAAAATAATAAAAATAATAATAATAATAATAAGAATAATAACAATAATAATAAAAATAAAAATAATAATAATAATAATAGTTATAATAATAATAATAATAATAATAATAATAATAATAATAATAGTAAGAATAAAAAATAATAATAACATTAATAACAATAATAATAATAATAATAATAATGAAAATAATAATGATAATAATAATAATTATAATAATAATTTGCTTCGGCATTCGAAAGGATACACAACTACGAATCTCTTTGGTGACAAAATGATAAGGCATTTTGCTAAATAAAATTCCCCAGAATTTTAATTTGTTATTGCAATTTTATAATATATTTTTAATAATACTGGATTACCGAATATATTGCAAAAACACAAGCAAACACTGTTGTCACTGCCGTCCTTGAAAGCGAGGCATTTATAAATGATTCTAAAAATTAAAATTATAAGATTTGTACAAATCAATTTCTCGGATTTTACTTAACGTTACATGTAGCAAGAAGTCTCATATGTGTCCATATAAATTGTTCTACATTTACAAATTCGTTGTCAGGTGTCAGAAAATTTAAGAAATCAATACATTCCAAAATATGCATGAAATTGTGATATTTGTAAGAAATTGCCGTAAGTATTTAAGTTCAGCGACTTTATTTAGGCGCTTTGTGGTTAGCTCAAGGTGTTGTTTTAATGTAATCTTTGGTTGTGTGCCCAAACATTAAAAAAGACATGGTTCTCATCCAGCTCTGTAGTAACGTATTGGTGAGCCACTACACTTTTTTATTCTTCTTGATTGAAGAGTTCCAGGGTAAATTGGCGAGAAATACGAAGTAAAATAAGTGATTTGGTGAATTGAAGACAATCCCATCAATTTTTAATGAAAAATTACATTTTCAAAATGTGATTTTTTTTTCAACATGTAGGTTGAAATATACCAGAGGCAAAAAAAGAGAAAAGAGAACAAATATCATTAGTACAATCTAAGAACTACATTCAGTTACTGGTTACCTGATGCCAATTTGGTGCCTCTGTATTAGAAATTATTAACGTACGAAGACATCAAAACATAATTTAGAACATAAAAAATCCGAACTGGTTCAATCCACATCTAAAATATTGTTTTTCTTAGTGTCTTTTAGAATACTTGTGTTTATTAAAAAAATCCTTTTTTCAAAAAAAACTTCTTTCAAACACATATTTTCTCTTCTGTAAGGAACCTAATGCGCCAAACATGCTGCCAAGGAAGTGACAAAAAAAATAAAAAATAGGGGTTAAAGGTTGAGTTAATTTTTAAAAACAAATATTTTGCTTGATATGTCAATTTTTGATACATTGTTCAGTGTGATATAACGTTGTTTTCCTTCCCATCTTAGCAGCGCATAGCGTAATAAATCAATGCATTGAAATAATACCTTTATAATTAGAATAACAACCTTCAAGATGATTTTATAAACAGGAAACTAGGGCTCATAAATTATACTTATTAGACATAATGAACATTTATTCAGATCTGCCTAGGATATGTGTACCTGCCAAAGTTCTAGTGACACTTGAAATTAATGACTTCTCTTTCCCATCTTTCTACTAAAGAAATTATTGCAAAGAGCACTTGTAGCATGGCCAGTGAGAGCCAGTAACAAAGCTAATTTTCCGTCATATTAATCAAACATTATACAGTTTATTTCGCATTCGTCTATGTTACGACTTTATAGTCACATATATATTTTGTCATGCTAACCTATTTACCGTCAAGTTAGTCTATTTCCGTCAAACTAATCTACTTAGCGGCATTAGTTTGGTTTGCTTGTCCATTTCATGACATGTTTGTCAATTAAACGACATTACTTTCTCGTAAATTTAGTCTATTTTACGGTATCATTTTCATAAAATTAGACTATTTCAGTCAAGTGAGTCTATTTAGCGACATTATTGTCACATTTACTTTTAATTTTACAACATTATTGTCAAAAGTCACACCTGGTTTAACTCAGAAAGTGGTTAGCCATTTAATAACTATTTTTCATTATGTGGCGTTATACCTAACAATTGCAAACCGAAGCCAACTTCCATTATTATTATAAAAGATGACCACGTTATTAACGTATCAGATGTTTCACTGTTAAATTGTATTTCGTTCTTTACTGTTTTTACTGTTGATA
The DNA here is from genome assembly GCA_028565635.1 of Phoronis ovalis. NCBI lineage: Eukaryota > Metazoa > Phoronida > Phoronidae > Phoronis > Phoronis ovalis. Next base: position 14,628 of record JAOXYB010017453.1, on the reverse strand, counting down.
TTTTACGTGAAGTTTATAAAAAAAATGTTTTTTTGTGTATTCACAACATTAGCAATTTACCTCCTAAATCGTATATCCAGCCGTATATCCAGGCGAGAAAAGTTCGAATCTGCCATTCACTTGTTACAAGAAAGAAACATTTTTAGCGTTTTAGCATGTAACATTAAAAATATAGCCCGTACAGTTTGCTTGCTTTAGTTACAAATGTAAAAGCACAGTGCTATGAATCTTTTTACTTAATTTCTTTAAAAAATATTTTTCATCTGGATTTTATACGGGCAAATTTTACTCCCGGTTTTTCAAGTTGGGCCCTGATGACGTCATGTAGAGGCTGGTAATGTGACATTTGTGAGCAGTTTTCCTCAGTGAACATCATAAGCGCAGTATGAGACTTCTCTGCGTTATAGCGTTTATATGTTAATTAATAAACATGGATAGTACATAAGAGCTCTTCTTAAATCTAGTGTTCGAAATAAAATGTGTGTGTTGCAACGATAATATTGTTCCGCATTGATCAAATCACAGTTGTTGCGCTTTGGCAAACGTTGTAACGCTAAATTAAGCATTATGATCATAAGCAAAGTGTGTCATTTATATGAACAAAATACTAATGCAGGTTAACGGTATTTGCAAAATTTGATTCGATTTATCTTTAAGTTGCTCTTTTAAAATTTACTTTAATATAAGCACCCTCTCTCAAATGATTAATCTATAAATGATTATCTGAAAATTAATGAATGGTCAATGAACGTTATCCGAGTTATACAATTTTAAAACAATTTTTAGCAGGGAAACTGAGAAAACAGGTGCATTCATGTTATAGTGTATACTTGTTTATACTCTTATTGCGCAAGGTGTATCCATAAGTCATCCTGTCATGTGTTATCTCATTATATTGTAATAATTAATTATGAAAATGCCGCTTAATAGATTAAAATGACGCATGTGCATATAATATACTAACCTGACGGAAAAAGATCATCCAAAACAAAAAATAAATTTGCCAATTATACCGGTAAAAAACTAATGTGACGTACAATAGACTATTAATACGGAAAATCAATTTTTTGTGACTGGTTCTTACAGGCCATGATACACTCACCAAAGGGTACCACTGACAACAGAAAATTGGTTATAAAACCTTAGGTCACTAGCTCTGCACTTCAGCACATGTAAAAAGTGTATCTCACATCACTAAATTACGGGCATACGAAACAAAATGGATTTAAAAGTTCAAAAAGGACGAACGTGTAGAAAAGAAAATAATAAAACTCTTTAAAAAATAATTTCACTTTAATTGAAAAATTATTTAAATGCGAATTTTAATTCGTATTTCAGTAAAAAAAACTTATAGCCAACTAGCTTTTTCTTCATGTAGATTCTATGCAATAAAATGCGCAAGATACTGTAAAAAAAATGCCACAGTCCATCTAATTTCTGTTGTGCATCATCCATATTCACCTTACTGATAAAGAGATAGATGTGTTCAAGCATTAATTATCTATTAATAAGTTGTTCTCTCATACAGTGCTGGAATTTATGCAGAGAGTTGAAATCAAAATATGGCATGATGATGTGCGGCATACCGAATATCTGTGTAAGCCTCTTTTGATTAGAAATTAATATAAATTGTAGCTGGTATTAGATTAATGAGTAAGTACACACTTTGGCTAACTTTTAATAGTCCCAGGCAAATAATAGTATTGTGCTGCAGTTTATCACGTGTTCACATTAGATCTGTTTTAATCATTTTGAGTTTTTGTAATAATTTGAAATAGTATCGCTTTCTTTTGATAAAAGTTATTCATCTTTTAGCACCCCGGTTGTACAACAGCTTGTAATTTTTGGACAAAACACTCGGGTAAGTATTTTATATTGTAAATAGTTTATAAATAATAGTCCATCATGAATAATTAAGAATGTAAATCATTCCAGTAGACTAAATTTAATGGTGTTTACAACACCGAAGTGCGAAAAACTGTAATTTAAGATTTAAAAAAGAAGTAGATTCTCATTTGTAACTGACGTTATAACCTCAGAAATCTTCACAGTTTGGATTACAGAATAATATAACGACATGTACAACAAGCTAGCTTACACACTACGACTAGAGCCGTAGCGGCTAGCAATCGATCGACTCCATGCATCCATGCATCCTGGTGTTACTCGGATCCTGTTACTCGGTACCTGTCTCCAGCATCTCTTCTTTCCACTTCACTCATACTAGGGACCCTCGCTCATCCCATTTCACTCGTTTCAGCAGACGTTTCGTTATTACCCACATATATTCATTCCGTGGCGTGTCTTTAGACATGATTCCTTAACCCAATTATAATATTGTTCTGGTTTGCATTATACAAAAACATATATAGTGTGTTTTGTAAAGTTTGCATCATTTGTGTGTACACATGTACTGTACAAGCATCTAGCTTGTAACGTTCTTACACATTTGTAAAATGTCTGTTTTCATTGAATTTCCTTATATACCATACTTTGCGCTCTTTTCTACCACACGTCTTAGTTCTAAACTATAACACACGCACAGATCAAACTGGCATTTACCTTTCAGGTGATAGTACTCAAGTTTTGCCGGTGTCGACATCAGAAATGTTACCGACGTATGTACGCAACGATGACGTTATCTCCGTCAGTTGGACGCCGCTTGTACGGCGTTCAGAGACACTACATTTGTACCTGTTGCTCAGTTTTGAAGATGGAAAATGGAAAATTGTTACCCAGGTAATTATACCTTAAAACAGCATTTCGCGTTCAGGTGTGTCAAAGTATATCAATTCACTTCCGTGGCTTTCAACCATTACTAGCATTCCCTTCAACATGCTAATTAAAATTCTAATTACTATATGCTGCAAAGTAGATAAAAGGTCTCGTGAGGATACCAGATCAGAGAGGTGTGAACTCGGTCATGTGTGATGCTCCCAGGAAACTCCCCTTTGACGAGTTGTCCATTTGTATGTGTTGGGACTCCTTTTATGTTTTATACCTTAAACTCAACAATTGCAGTTTTTTAATTGAGAATTTTTGCCCTGACGTGGTTTCGATTGCACACCAAGGGACACCATGCAAGCACCAAAATTGAGAATCCTACGAAGACAAATGCGAGGCAGATACTTCCAATGCGAGGCAGATACTTCCATTTGATGCTGGATTTTAGAATATTTTATGACGTATTTGTATTCAATTATCTTTTGGCTATTAATGAAATAATAAGAATAACAGATATTAAGGTTACTAATTACCAGTTTATTAAGGCTAATTAGTTTTGCATTAAGGTCAGCAATGTTTTTTAAGCATTATATCTAAGTGATACGAATTAAAATTACCCGAGTTTGAATTTATAAGATTAGGTGACTTTTGTTCATATACTGTACGTTTATTTAGTAATTGCACTGCATGATTTAACAAAAATTAAAAAAGATAATAAAATACATAATACTACCCAGTTATGTCATACAGACAGTCATCGTAAAAACAGAATTAAGCTTCGATAATTTTCTGTAACTTTAATAAACTCTTGATAAACAGGAAGTAAATTAGTTTCAAAATTATGCAGCATTTGAAATATACATTTCGAATTGACAGGTGTATTTTTAAAATACACATATAGATGCCCCGGGGGGATCACTTAAAAAAAGTCGGGTACGCATGCTTGTCCGAAAAACGGGGGTAAGGGGTACCTTTTTCGCTGTTCGACTGGGTACCCGGAAAACCACATGTTTTTGGCAAATGTAACTTCCCGTTTAGGGGTTGTTTTTTCACGTACACCTCCCGTTTAGGGGTCCTTTTTTCATTGGGAGCAGCGAGCATTACCTTTTGGCGACCATTTTGCATTTTTTTTTAAATTTAGTGTAATATTTTGTTTTGACGACGTTTTTTTTTTGGTTGTCGATTTTTTTGGGAACCGTTTTTTTTTTTTGGTTGTTAATTTTTCAGAGAAAACTTCCCGTTTGGGGGTACCTTTTTCAGCAGTATTTTGATCCTCCACTTCCCGTTTAGGGGCTTATTTTGCACCCTACGGACGAGCATGGGTACCCGACTTTTTTTCAAGTGAGCCCCCCGGGATAGATGCATCCTCGTTTCGCAGTGTTAACATTATTGTACTACCCCACTAAGACATATTTTTCTCATACTGGCATGTGACAGATCATCGTGCACTTTATATATTTGTCCACATTTCGCTGAATCTGTAGCTAGTGTAACTTTTGATACGGCCTCGACAAGTGTAGGAGATTTTTCGCTAATACCTGGACTATTGAAAACAATCGGATAAAAAAAATTATTGGTTTTTTATAATTAGACAAAACTGTTAAACTAACTACGAAAACTATTACATAACTAACTTTCAAAGTTAGAAACGAGTTATTTCCGTTTCTTTACGATGGTTAATTGTATTATGTGTCAAGTGAGATAGCTGACAGAAGGCGTGCAACAAAATAATTCATAATTAATAATTAAAAGGGTTTCCAGCTATAAAAGTGTCTGCAAAGAATGCACAAGTTCTTTAGTTAAGAATGTTCATACAAAACGATCTATATTTTTGTCAATTGATATCCTAATTAATCGCGTGGAAGAGAAAAGGGGAAATTTATAGTAAAAAACATAATTATTCTGAGTGACACGGAATATAGCATCCTGTTTTGTAATTCAAGATACGTCGTGCATTGTAGTACTCAGCTCGGAACTGGATAGGCCAAGGTTTATTATGGCTGTTATTTCATCGAAGTTCCATTTTGGTCTACTTATATATATCACGCTGCTATGGAAAGTGGCCAAGGTAGGCAGTTAGTTTCACTAGAGGGTAACATTTTATTTTGAGTCCAGAAGAAATGAACTCAGGAAAGAATCCAATATTTTTTTATCACATACATAAATCGTTTGGGATAGACAAGCAGGTATCATGAAAAATGCCTAAACCCCACAAAAAGCAAGTCACTCTGTCCAAGATATTTCAAGTGCTTAACTGGCGATAAATAGAAAGAGGGTCAATTTTATTAAGTGTGTATTTTTGATCAACTGATGTCGATATTCATTGCTGACAACTTTTGACACATTACACGTGTATATTTGGATAAAAAATCATATCTCATTCCTCTTCAGTGTTTGTAAGTATAACAAATTTTGCATTGTATTTCACTCATGCTTGATAAACTATACTCTTTGATAAAAGTAGTTTTAAATTTATATTTGATTGTTAACACATTTTTCAAGTTTAAGTTAAAAAAGAACACACATTTTTCCCATTTTTATAAATTATAATTTAATATCTTCAGATTTAAATCCTTCGTAAATGTTTGTATTTTAGAAAAAAAAAAATTTCGTGAATATTTGATTGAAACTAAATGTTTCAATGTATTGACATTTAAGGTACTTTGACAGTAAACCGAGTTTAAATTTGCGTAAAATTAGTAATACGTTATTAAAACAGAGTTTGCACAATTAATTTGACTTGTTTATGCAACAAGTTTCAAACTTTTCTATGCTGTACACATGGAACAATACGTTGCAAGCAATATATTACCAGTTTTGAATTTTATAAATGATACACTACACATACCGCTTGTGTGTGTTTATAACTGTCAAAAAAATATTCACGAATAAGTTTGATAAAATGTAATATAGATTTCAACATTATATAATATTAGAAATATTGCCATATTACTGAATAAAATGTAATATATTTTTCAAATGTTATCATACGTTTTCTTATGGTACATAACTGCCACGATATCTGGAAAACCAGAAAACCATGAAGTAAATTTTACAATTTATCTTCATACATATACCCTGTAATGTGAGTTGGATTAACATGTGTCTGACATAAAAAAACAGCTGATGTAATGGGTGTTTTACAAATTAAAAAAATTACAAAAATGAATTTGAAATACTTTCAAACAGTAAGTTCCAGCATCGAATTCAGTATGTTTTGCAACACCGTCCACTTGCTCCTTTGACATCGTTACGTAATATATCTATGACACTAAATTATACTTAATTTTATTTCGTTTCAGAGTCTAACACCAGAGACCGAGATACCAGTTACTTCCGTCAAAAACTCTACAACCCACGAGTTGTTGATGGTAACTGAATATGATGTGAAGAGCACTAGACAATATCGTCCAGGTGAGACACATATTACAATTGATGTAGATATTATAATTAAAACCAGCAACATTAACAAATGTACGGACACCATTTAAAGCCATTTCTATAAATTGATAGACAGTAACTACATGGAAATGTGGCAAATTCAGATAGAAGGAAGTTTTAAATGACAAATAAGGACAATTTGTGTTATTGTACCTTGATAGTCTTCTTAAACGTCAATACATATGAGATAGAAATGACCGACAGTGTTATGTGGGGTGCACAACAGGCCTCGGTGAATCGTGTCGTTTCCAATAAACCTAAGAAAGTCATCATTCTCGACTATAGCTTTGCCTTTTTATGCGTTGTTCATAAAATGTAAAACAATGACTATCTGTTATAAAGTGTTGAAACGTGCAATTTAAATTGTGCTTGTAGAAGTAACAAATGGTCCTACTACCTCTACCGTAAACATACGTCAATTGTCTGTGAATATCACAGCTTCTAACGGCACGGTTTGGGCAATTGTCAGATGGTTTAGAAACCCCAAAACTTCATATATGCTACATTGGGCTTTACAATCTTGTCAAGTTGATGAGAACTACGAAGGATGCGATTCACCTATCAATATGCGTTCAAGGACAATTCCGCAAAACGAGAGTGAGGATGCTAATGTAAGTATGTTTTCCCTTACGCCAGTAATCCAGTTTGACACTCTCCCGAACAGTGTTGCAACTTAAAATAGATGCTTTCCCTTATTAGAATGGGGAAATATGAAGTGGCGCATTAGACAGTTTGTGCTATTGTTAAAAATTCCTAATTTATAATGTGCACGGATGTGCATTTACTTCAGTATTCAAGGCCTCTGGCCCAAAGTACAAAGTAATAAAGTTCTTTGCATTATAAACAAAAACAAAGAACATACAATTATACAATTTCATTTTCTTGTTCAGTTAAGATTTGTTCGCTATGTTTTGTTGCATAGTAGACATATTTAATGAATTCTTTAATTATAGTTTCATCCTTACACCTAAACAGTTCATTGAATTTGTATACATTTTAATTGGTTCTTAGATATTAATATAGTTCGCATTCACATATAAAATGATACTCATTTGCAACCTTTCCTTCTGAACACATCTTACACATTCTCTCTTCAAAGTATATTTACCAGTTTTAATTTGTAACCTATGATTCGAACATCTTAGTCTAGCCATTGTTGCTATAAAACAATAAGTTAAAAATATATTTAAGTATAACTCAAGATTTATCATTCGGATGGTATCTTACCTGATCTTCTCACTTTTGGAAATACATTGTAACAGTCCGTTTTAAATATTTTGTGAAAAGAATTTTCACTTCCTACACCCTGATTATATCATACATGTCCAAAACCATATTTTGATAACAATATTTTAACAGAAGTTATCCAGTTACTAGAAAACAAATCCCATTATGCCATACGTTATTGATCTTTTTAAAGAACGTTTAATTTTAATTTAACATAACAAATTTTAAATATTTTTTTTTCATTTTATCACTCCTTATTAGGGTCTAACATTATAAACTATTTTAAAGTTTTTGATAAGTTGATACAAGCACTTTTTGATTCAATTCGATTGAATGTTCATCTATCAGTATGTAAGCCGCGGCTGATGATTTATAAAAACAGTTAGAAATACTGCAGGTTGTCTTTACATTCGACGAAAAATTTCAATAACCAATGACTATACATGTAACTGTTGTTTTGCAACTCGTTTTTCCATACTGGTATTAATAATTGTGTATTACAGCTAGTAGATGCTCGTTTGGAATTAGTGTTTAACGCCAGATATATGATAGAAGTTGAAACAAAAGGTTCAGCTCCGAAAGCCAATGCTCGGATGGATGTCTGCACACCACCATCATCGACATTTGAAGGGGAGTTTGACACGTCATGCCGGGATAGCACTCCAAATGCTGACACTAATGCAGGTAAGATCTGTTTATTTTTTCTTCAAGTGAATATTGTTTTTATCAAATTAAACATTGATCCCAAAGGGCAAGTTCAGTTCCTTTAAACAGATATTTATGTGGAACGCCAAACGGAACCGCTAGTCCCCCAAACGATCATGATAAAATGGTATCGGTATTCACCATGTGCTGTTTTGCTATCTTTGCGACGTATTTTATGTTGCCCGGAAATACTTTAAACTTATTTTTCAGACCGTCATGCTACTTTTCAACTCGACGTAGTATCTCAAAATTATGACTATGAATCTCGTAGAATTAACATCGAAGTACAGTGGACAATGATTCCAAATAAGAAAACCTTTGTTCAAGTTATGTGGCTTAGAGAAGAACAGTCTTGCTCAGCTACAAACAGATATGGTTCCACAAGATCAACTACTTACTGGGCAACACTTTCTCTGGAGACAAACTGCACTTACGTTGTATGGGTATGTGCAAGATATGATTACATTTTAAAACGTTAATTGTTAATTTAAATGTTAACTGACCGACCATGTATAACCATTTCACGGTAGGCCTGGATAAAAACAGCACAACAAATTCTTCATTCAAAAGGCTGTTCAAAGGACAATCATTTAATTCAATAAATAATACAACTCCCTAGTTTCTTCGAATGTTTATAACTGTACATGAATAACATTTCACTTCTGGACATTAATAAAATGTGTTAAATGCGTTTTAGTGCAAATTCAGTGCATTTTCAGGCTGAGGTTATAAATATGATAACAGGAGAAGCAGTTGCACTCAGTAACCATCTTAGGGTGAATACGTCCCTGAGTTACGTTGATTCAAGGCGGGAGGAAGACAGTTACAGTGCTCAGCCTCAAGATGTACAAAGTAACTATGTTCCATAATATTATAATATGAGAATCATCATGTTACACAATATACTGCAACAATTACATGTCATAAAAAATGATGAAAACAGATCAGCTGACGGAATATATACACATATGTAATAAATGCATGTGGCAAATGCCAGCATGAAATCAATCTTACCGTAATAGGCTTCATGAGCATATGACTTTAACAGAACCGTAAATTATTTAATTTTATTTTTTTTGACATAAATTGATCGAATATCACGATTATAATGTGAAATAATATCATACCTTGGTACTGCTGTATTTTTATATTTTTTACATTTTCAAATATTATAGTAAATTAATCTATTTTTGAAAATTGCATTTTCTTTAATTTACAGATATGCAGTTCGGTACCTCCATTAAGATCCCAATTATTGTGTGCGCAATTGTGGTTAATATTGCGCTGTTTCTTCTGCTTGGTGTCATCATTCACAAAAAATGCAAAAGACGTTATTTCCTTAATAGAACCAACACGGCTATAAGTAACAATTATAAGTCTACTCCTGGAGGTAACTTTCAAATTAAAAATGTTTACTTCTGCGATATTTCTGGTGAATTATGGTGTGTTAAGAATGTCTAATGTACTTTGCATTACGAGTAGTCTGGACATGTATTTAGACTTTGGTATTTAAGTTAGCTGTTCCCTAAATAAAATAATATAGATGCAGCAAAATTTTGGTTAACTACTAATCCATAAATGCTATGTACCGAAGGAAAAAAAGCAGTGAATGCAAATCCAATAAACCGATTTTAGCAACCCATGTCAAATTGCAGACAAATTTTTTTTATAACGCTGCTACTCGATGACGATTGTATCTAACTTCCTTTTCAAAAGTAATTTTACCACCTGGGTAGCTTTTTTGAAATTTCAAAAAAAAAATTGCTTACTAATGCTGGTGATGTACCGTTTCGTGGAAGGTCTAGCAACAATAAAATCCAGAACAATCATGTTTGTTCACGTTTAGTATTATAAACGGAAATACTTCATGTTGCGATTTCTTTTGTAAAAAATAACGCAATAATAAGACAATTTGCCATCCAAGTTTGTGGTTTTTAATATTTAGTCATGGATGAACCGACAGCTCTGCTGCAAGTCGTATCAGATGACTGGGAAATCCATCCTAAGTCCATTCGATTTGGAGTGCCAGTGGGCCAGGGGGCATTCGGCAAAGTCATGCTTGGATATAAAGATGACAAAAAAGTGGCAGTTAAAATTTTAAAAGGTAACATTTGCAAAATTTTGGGATAACCTTATTACAGAGTGGGATTCAACCAGTATCTATTTAATTAACCTTGGATGTATTTTTACTATGTCATTTGACTGTTAGCATCCCCAAAATGTTTGTATGCGGCCTAATAAGTACACCATAGCATTGTTGACACTATATACGAATATAGTACCGGCGTATTAATACACGTATTTTTTTCTTTTTTGGGGGGGGCGTGGCGTTTTAATTTTGGGTGTTTTGTATTGTCAACATGTTGTACTTTCTGACTTAGGCCATGCATCAAATATGTATCAAAGGGTAGCTTTCGATTTATAGCGGACTTTAATACTCGGTACGGGGAAATTGGTTTGTAGTGAAATGGTTGTCTTGGTTATGTTTTTGTACAACTTTACAATTAGAAAAGAATAATAATGTTTCGATTACAATTACCAATATAATATCATTGCTTTGTTCTTTAATTTAATGCTTTGCTGCAGAGGGAGCACCTTCTTGCTACAAAGACGATTTGCTAGGTGAGATTGAATTGATGAAACGGCTAGGAACTCATCCGCACATTGTGTCTATGATAGGAGCAGTTACTGTTCACGAACCTGTAGCATTAATCATGGAGTATGTACCCTACGGAAATTTACAATCATTCTTGAGGTAAGCGGTAATCCTTTACAATCAAGTATTGATTATCATATATAAAATTGTTCCACTAATCATGTTTGGGGTGTTGTGGTCAATATTGTTCTGCTCTATAATTGTTATATTCCTGTTTATGTTTCAAAACGGAAATAATTTTCCTTTTTATCGTTTTTTAAGCGTCAGTAATACCAGGAACAGGAAATATGTGGTATGTATCAGTCAAAGAGATAAGACACTGAACATCGATCTGCAGTATATAAAGAATCATGTCGTAATTATTATAGTGGTTTTTACGCGTGCAAAATATGACCCATCCGCTATGTTAAGTAGGTCTATAATTACGTATGACCCCATTTTTAGATCAAAAGGACAGGCATAAAAACGTACATATATACTGCGGCTAAAGTATATGTGAAAGACACTCTAAACGCCGCCACTAACTAATACTTTACAAATATCACCAACTACATTTTTTTAAAAAGTTTGTGTCACAGTTTTCTGAACCTCACATTTCATTACATATTGCAGAGAACAAATAATATCCGTATATTGCAGCAAAGCCAAAGTGAAAACGAATTATTTACCATTTTAAATTTGTGAATTTACGATTTTTCCAATGCGAGCATTTTCTAAAACAAATATTTTTTGAAATTCCATGTTAAATTGCTCCCCGGATTATTGGCGACAATGCGCTACCTACATTATGTTTGTTTGGATTTGTGTTGTTTTCTGAAACAGCTTACTCAACATATGACATGGGCGATTAGCAGACACCTACAGCAAACATGACTGAGCTGTTTTGGAATACTATTGAGCTGTAAGCAATAGATCGAGCGGGTATGATGTAACTGTTAAACTGTGAGGTGGTGTGTCAATTTATTCGTGCAAACGGGACAATATCATTTAGCTGGGAGGTTTGAGTTACAGTTGGTTTATTTTTTGCATGATCACTAACATTTTTGTAGTTACAAAAGAAACATTGTTTAGAATTTAAAAAAAAAATGTTATCCTATCTTTTTCGGAGTATCAATTGACTACGTGAAAATAAGGTTTCTGTTGGAAATTATCCCCAAACAACTGTTTCCCTAATTCCTTTTAGTTCAAATGAATGAGATGTAAGTGGCGCACTGTCGCGCACATTTTGGACGGCGATTTAACACAGTATTTCATAAAACATTTTTTACAAAAAATTCTATCATTAGAAAATTCACAAATTTAAAATGGTAAACAATCTATTTTCGCTCTGGCTTTACTAAAATACACAGGTGATAATTTTTCTCAGCAGATTAAGTTATCAGATATGTGGTTAAAAAAAACTATGACTTACAAATAGGCCTTAGTGTAAACATTTACCTGTGGTGTGCACCAGAAGAACATAAAGGACTGGAATGGGAAGAGATCTATTCAATTAAAATGTACAGAACAATAAATTTTGCCAAAAGACTCCCTAAGTCACAAGAAAGAATCGAAATTTAAAAAAAGTCTGGGGTCATTACCAGACACCAAAAAAAAGAATGCCGATAAGTAAAATGGTAAAATCTCTGGTCATCAGTGTACCCATGCCCAAAAATTCCCACTTCTTCTAGCTGAACCCCCTATAATGTTCCCTCTAATAAAAACATTACCGATAAATGCTAAAAATGTTAGTTAAGTAGTTTAGTTTATGTCCATCTTATCACAGGACCTACATTTTTTATACTCTCAGTGGACGCTGCACTGAGTGTTGCGGTTTTATAGGGAATATAAATGTTCATCTTAGTATACGTACTTAGAAACATTAATATTTAGCTTTAAGTAAATCAGGCTGCATGATAACTCCAAAAAAAGTGAGGATTCTTATGAATGTCATTTAGGTGCTGAAATCCCCGCTGAAATTCCAATGCTTTCATTTTATGATAAATGACGTAATTACACTAGCCAAGTACTCATTAACATTTGGATGGGCATGTACTTCCAGTAATCTGAAAACCGGATCCAGTAAAATAATTTTGCATACCAAAAACCAGGTTTTAATTTCTGCAAATCAAATAACATCATACCTACTAGACTTAGTAATGTTTTAGATGCGAAAAATTGGTTTCCAAGGTTTGAAATGCGCTGGTTCCATACAGTTCACATTAAAGAATCGGTGGTATTAGATATTTTTATATATTTGTTCTAAAGGGACTGGACCCACTAAAGTATTTTAATTTGGTGAAAATGTTCATGTGGTTTAATTGAAAAAAATATACGATATTAGCATATTATTAATACAAACTCACGTGCGTAAAATATGGGTTGTAACATGCATTAAAGAAAGGGTGTCAAAAAGTTTAAAGACGTTTAATTAATAAAGGGGGGTCAGAGTTATATATCAATTTTATAATTCTGCAGCTGAAATGATGAATACAGTAGTTATAATAATGAGTTATCCCCTATCCCTATAATCTACCACAGTGCATGTGCTGTTTCATTGCTCAGTTTCGTTTTAATATGACTGTATGAAAAAATTGTCCTTTTCAGTAAATGTCGACAAAAAGGTCAGTTACGAAATGATGAGAGAGGATATAAAGAAATTTCCTATCTGATGACCAACAACCATGGCGACGCCGAGGAATGTGTCATCACTCCTACAGATATTCTATCGTTTGCAAGACAGGTCACCTTGGCAATGGTAAAGTCTTAGCGGATAGTGTCTTGATAAATTGAATATCTTGCATAATATTTACGGCATTTTAGAACGGAAATTAACAAATCAATCAATTATGCTGCATGCAATGATGCTATGTAATAGTGTAATTTACCTGAAACAAATCGTTACACGAAATCTTCAATTTTATTCTGGCCCCGTTTCGGTTATTATTTAAACCCACAAAAATAGCTATAGTGACATGAAGGAACAGTTTTTATTTGAAAAAAAATACGTTCATAAGATAGTGAAGACTATAAATTTCGAAAAATGAATAGTATTGACAGCCTGCCTTTGGTAAATATGTAAAATGCAATTTGATGCCTTTACATTCGTGTGTAATAACTTTTTTTTATTTATTAACGTTATGCAGGAATACTTAGCTGAGAAGCAGTATGTACATCGTGATCTGGCAGCAAGAAATGTTCTTGTTGGAAGTAATAAGATAGTGAAAGTGTGCGATTTCGGTTTAGCTAGAGATATTTATAACAGTGGACATTACCATAAGATGACCAGTGGGAAATTACCTTTAAAGTGGATGGCGTTAGAATGTTTGAAAGACCGTATATTTACAACACAGAGCGATGTATGGAGTTATGGTGTTTTGTTGTGGGAAATTGTAACGATGGGTAAGTTATAAAACAAAAAATAAATGGCTCCGGTGATTGTAAATTGTTTATTTTTAGACTTTACCGGCTGCAGGAGCGAAAGACGCTGTGCAAATGTGTATTTTTGTAATAAATGATATGCCCTCTCACGTGCCTTAGCCAGCTTATAAGTATATAGCTGATTAAAGCGGATTTTTGACACTAAGAGTATTTTTACAGGTGGCTCACCATACCCGAAAATTGCACTGGCCGAACTATATACGGTCTTACTGACAGGATACCGAATGGAAAAACCATCAAATTGCTCATCAGAATTGTAAGTTTCAACTACAGCTACGTACATGCCAGTAAATACTTTGATGTAAAACTATCAAAATGTAATCATAACTACAGTATAAACCAATTTTAATCCACATAGTAGACTATTATATGGCATTTTTTATCAATGCAAATGCAGAATCAATGTAAATGCAAATGATCCATTACAAAATGCACAGTTCTTCCGTTAAATGTTT
>JAOXYB010017442.1:2383-18711 GCA_028565635.1 Phoronis ovalis | reverse complement strand
TCCGCGGCACATCCCCGTAGTAAAAAAACCTTGAGTACCCCCTGCGGGACTCTCCCCTCCGTTTTTTCAATTCGCACATATTTGTCATCAGGAACAACCGACCAACGTGAGCTAAAATAGTGCGCAACATGAGAAATGCTGTACGTGGAAATAATTGGGATGCGAGGAAAGAAAATATGCTAGGAACACATGTTTGTACTATTTCACACGTGTGCACTTGATTCACCAAAAAGCTGCGATAAAATAAAAACATGTGCTGCCCCGGGGGGTGACAGCGAGAATAGTTTAGTACCCATGTCTGTTACCCATCAATAATGCATAGAGTAACAAATAATCAGCATTAGGCAGTGTGACTTGATTGTATTCAGTTTGTAAACAAAAGGTTCTCACTTAGTTACACTGCAAACAACGTCACCACATTTTGCCTCTGTATTTTGTGTCTGAGTGATTTTTTTCTTTTCAGTTTATTATATTTACTAATATTTTGTAATAATTTTGCAGGGCCCTTTGTATCAGTCCTTGTAAACAAGTATGGCTGTAGAATAGTCACAATGCTTGGGAGTGTCATAGGCACAATTGGTTTGGTATGTGGTTCTGTGTCCAACAGTATGAGCCTTGTGATATTCTTTTACGGAGTTGTAGGAGGTAACATATTCATCTTTATTACGTGATATCAGGACTATTACCTTTCACTATAGAACCATCACATTACTTATCTATACTATTTTTGTGCGCTGTTATTTGATAGGCTAGAAAACTAAAATACAGTGCGAATAAACAGGCATGAAAATAGACTTCTCGTTTGAAGTGCAACATTAATAACAATAAAAAAAAAATAAGCATACCTTTTCAAATTTTGTTTTAATAAACAATATGTTAAAAATCATGCGGTTTAGATATTATTTACTAGAAGCCCACTTTTGTGTCGCTTAAAAGTTCTGGCCGTTTTATCTCTTCTCACACGTCTGGGCCTCCCTTACTTCTTTCCTCCCTTACTTCTTTCCTCCCTTAACTTGCTCCCTTCCTCTTTTTCCTTTTAATCTCTTCTCAACTCTCCAGTCTCGAGTCTTCTCTCCCCTTTCTCCCTCCCTTCGCCCTACTATATAAGTCACTGATCAAGAGGAAAGTATCACTGTACTGTCTCTGCACTATATACTGCTTCTGCTTTCTTTTTTTTCTCTCCGTACTTATTTCCTCTTCTTTATTTAATTTTTTCGCGCATTGATCAGCATTTTCTTTCTTTGATGAGTGTAGGCTCTGAGTGAACATGATGGAAATTCGTTAACCATGTCATGTACCTCATAGGTGTTGGCTCTGGTATGGTGTTCCTTACATCTGTAATGGCTGTCAATTTGTACTTCGAAAAGAGAAGAGCACTAGCTAATGGAATTGCTATGTGTGGTGCGGGTAAGATAATCCAAAAATTTATTTGTGTCATTCTCTAAATACAGACCCGTGGCGTATATGAGAATTGGTGTTTAGTTAGTTATTCAGCTTTTTTAATTTAGGGGGCGTTTATTAGGCATGGCGTTTAATAGTGGGATGGGCGATTATTGGGCAGAATACGATACTTACACTTTATTTTTTTTAAATTTACTGCACTATTTAGCTTAACTTATACTGAAAAGGCATATTTGCTGCACACAATATGAAACCAACGAGAATGATGCGTGAATGTTCTTGATGTACACTGGGACATTTCATAAATAAGCATACTTATAATATATAGCTTAATTTACTATAATATGTTATTTTTTACTTATGAAATGGCACATTCAAGCATCATTCTCGTTAGGTTCATAATATAAACAGTAGATTAAAAAAAGGTAAATGTAATTGTTAGACAAAATATAATTGTTGTCAATTTCCAAATAAGTGCATGGTGCAGTATTCTTCGCAAGTAGACATAATTCAAATGTTAGCTTTCAAGGAGAGGGGATGCTTTGGGTTTTTGGTGAGATCGGAACCAATAAAGTTTGATTATGTGCATGGGGAGGTCAAAAATTAAAGTATCAAACCCATACGTTCTTAATTTGACGACCCCTGCTCAATAGATAAAAACCTGTCTCTAACAGGATAACTTTCACACTGATAATTTAAAACTTTCAACAAATATTAGACGTATTTGGTATATTCATTTGGAAACAATTTGTATTTATAATATGTTGCAAGTTCTATATTGACAAGAAACCAATAAGAGTATAATTATGATAAGTAAATCATGTATAGTCCCTGAGTCTCATTAATCTCACTAAGTCAGTTATCCTCTCTTGTTACAGGAATTGGAACGTTTGGTTTAAATGCTCTCTGCTCATGGCTGTTATTACAAATGACATGGCGAGGAATATATACAGCGCTAGCGGGATTTTTCTTGCAATGTGTCGTATGTGGCGCACTCTTTCGTCCATTAGGCTTGTCAAACATCGAATCACCTGAATCTAGCTGTGCTGTATCAAGCAGTTCTTCTAGCAAGGAAGAAAGTGATCTCATTAAAAAACGACTGGATACCAATTCAAATGCTTTACAGCATATTAAAAGATTTTTCAAAATAGGAAAGATATGTGCAAATGAAAATTCTTCTGAAGGAACAACAGAATCGAATATAGCTGATGATCAGAGCTTGGATTTTCATACAGAAAAACACCATTTACCTTCAGTGCCACCTGTGATACTGGTAAATTCTCTTCCCAGAAACACTCGGCTAAATCTTGAAGATAACAAACATCTACTGCCTGCTGAAAGAGAACGAAGCGCATCATTCTCAAAGAAGAAAGATGCCAACTCAGAGACAAGAATTAATAACAATATATTAGATGTTCCCCACCCAGAAGCAAAATACTTTGCTTGCAGTTCGCCCGATATTCTTAACCATTGCACATTACGACATCAGCATCTGATAAAGAAGGAAGATCATAACAGGTCATTTCAACCGCTGTATCGAAGAGACATATTTTATAGCGGAAGCGTCACGAGGCTTCAAAGTAGACTTCTTAGCCGCCACTTTAGTAATGCCTCCTTGACTACATCGATGCAAAGTGATGATACTGAAGATACAACTAGTTCCTCTTGGTCTCTTATTAATGCATTGAAATTTGTCATAGATTTCAGTCTGCTCAAGAATAAAACTTTTCTTGCAGTTGTATTATCAACAACTTTATGGACAGGTAAGTCAAACGACAAACTATTAAATTTACAGTAAACGATGGCAACTATTTTGATTTCAATAGAGAATATTTGAATTGTGGACACCTGTACCCTTACATCATGTATGTCCTTGATCCGAGAAAAAGTAACTCATATCTCTGACACTATCATAACTTTAGTTTTTATAATTACAACTTGTAGTAGTATTATGAAGCATCTAGTTATATTTTTATGTCGAGAGAGCATAGACAGACTGCACATGATAGAAATAGAAATGTGTTAAAAGTTACAACGTTATTTCATAACCAAGATAACTAAGTTAACTAGACATGCACGTCGAGATATATGTGAAAAAAAATTCAACTTTACCAGACAAAAGAGGAATAGCATATATTTATGAAATACAATCAGTTGTCGTAAAACATGTAAACAAGCTGTCATTTCTTCCAACTCTTTTACAGGGCGAGCAGTTGTCGTAAAACGTGTAAACAAGCTGTCATTTATTCTAACTCTTTTACAGGGCAAGCAGTTGTGATGACTTTTCTACCTGCATTAGCGATGTCCCACAAAATATCTTTAGAGAACGCTTCATTGCTCCTATCAATGATTGGCATCTCTAATATCATCGGACGAATAATATGTGGTTGGGTGACGGATCACGATGGTGTTAGTAGTGTTAAATTATATTCAACGTCGCTGATAATTGCTGGGATCGTTAGCATTGTCATTCCATTTTGTCCAGACTATGTAGCTTTAGCAACATGCAGCGTCATATTTGGTCTTTGTATGGGTAAGTTTGTTACGGCAGTTTGTCAGGTCAATTGTCTGGCTTATCTCTTCAGTTACAAATTTGCAAGTAGAATATATTTTCAAATTTTCCAAAATGTACCAATTGAAGTGAAAACTATGTTCTTGTCTAATTAAATCGTTGCATAATGTGGCGGTTAGCGTAATCTTTATTTTTTTTTCTTTCGAACAAATGCGTTAAGCAGCTTAGTAAAAGTGGGCACTCCAAATGGCATATACATTTAGGACTGAAAACTAGAAAAGACTCTCGACTTATCAGATTGCCTACGCTAAATAATTAAAAAGTGAAAGACATGATATCATTCTTTACATCCTTTATGTTTTCAGCTATTTATGTTTCCCTGAGAACCATAGTGTTAGTTGATTTACTTGGAATCGAAAATTTAACTAAGAGTTTTGGCATTCTTGCCATGATACAAGGCATAGGGTTTACTATAGCGCCACCTATTGCAGGTAATGACAATAAACAAGCACGTATATGCACTTGTGATATTAATACGGGTTGTTGACCAGGGGGGTACTCAAGGTTTTTTGACTATGGGGATGTGCCGCGGAACCCAATCCATAATTTTAGCTTGTGGTAGCAAACCCAATCCAAATTTTTTGAAATTTTAGGGTAGCAATCCAAATTTTGTGAAATATAAGAGTAGCAATCCAAATTTTAAAAGATTTGAGTTTAGCAATTCATTTTTACGCAAACTGACTGATACAAACCAAATTCCAAAATTTAATTATGGATACAAACTTAAAATTAATCCAAATTATTTGCTATAAGCAGTTGGTAGCAATCCACATTTTTGAATATCTTTACGGTTGCAATCCAAAAAGATATAGTAAGAAGTATATAATCCAAATCCAAAATGTTCAACTGGGCTGCACACCCCCACCAAAAATAACTTGAGTACCTCCCGGGGTTGTTGATTGGACAGTATAATTATGCAAACAACTGGCATTACATAGGTACCAACCAATTTTGGCCAATAATCGTTAGACGCTAGAAATTATTTCCAGGACCTAGACAAATCTAGGTAGAAGTTACAAATCCATTCGGGATACGGTACTCCTATGAGCTAGACGTTTGTTACTGCTAGAAACTGGTAATGTAGGACCTAGAAAATTGTAGTTACAACCTAGAAATCCGTTGTAGGCTTAGAATTGCGTAACCTAAAAATCTTCTAGGTGCACATTGTAAACGCCAGAAAAATTAGGAGCTACAACTTCTAGACGCTACAAACTTCGCTTCCTTTATGTGAATCATAAAATCCCTTTGTCACTTATCTCTTAACTGGGCCCCTAACCTATATCGATAGTGGATTGTAGCTCCTACATGTAGAATCCTGGAACAGGCTTTTTTACATAGGTCCTAGAAAATGTCTGTAGCTCTTATAAGTTCTAGGTCGTACAAATTTTAGCTCCTAGAAGTTTTTGCACGACTGACAAAGCTCTTGCGCAATGGTAGCATTTAAGGATTTGTAGAGGACCAAAAAATGCGATTATGTAGCGTCTAACTATTTTTTATAGCGTCTAACGTTGATTGTCTAAAAACTGCTTAGTATATGGAGCCATCATGATTGTGTTGTTTGTAGCTTGACAGTCGTTTTACACATTTTATGTAAAGTATTAAATAAAAACATGTCATCATAATTATAATATTAAGATTCTGAAATATTACATTTTTTTTCAAGGCTGCTTCAATGATGTATCAGGAAATTACATCACTTCATTTGCTTTGGCTGGCATATGTTTCATGTTGGCTGGTATAATTTGCCTACCTCTACAACCAGTGTATATGCAAGAAGAAGAAAATAAAGACTTTGACGATATTGTTATTCCAATAGGAAACAATCACCTATTAGTGAATGAAAAAATTTCAAGCGTTTAAACATGTTTGCCGTCTTAATAGTGATAGCTACACAATATACAAGGCAGTGAAGCACTGTTGTATGATTTTAAATTATCAAGGAAAGTGACACAGACAAGGAGAGTTAGAGTTAAGGACAGATTTAATGTTAAAAGAAAGGAAATGACGGGGGAAATGAGACTTAAGAAGAAAATCACTTTTGGAAAACGAAGTATTGCTTGGAGGGATCTGGAAGACTATTAGCTAGGAATAATAATACTGATTATAGTTTTATTACGAAATAATCGATCTCGTGAGAACCATACCAAGTTACTTTGACACTGGAAAGAAACTAGTCAGATTGTTGGGTATCTAGCCAAAAACAAGATTGCTTCTCCAACATCTTTGTTTTTCCGTAGCTGACCGTCCATCCAGACACTATTCATCAAAACCGAGGTAACATGCACAATAAGCCTGAACGGATATACGTCACACTTTTACATAGGCTGCGAAAAAATACACGATAAACATATATTCCTGTAAGGGGATCACCGAAAGATGAATATACTTCTAATATTAAAATGTTATTTTTCATTTTATAATCTGTTATAATTTCTTTTTATGTAAAATAAACTTACATTTTGCTGAACTATACACTAGTTTTATAGAACTTTCCAAACACTTGTTGACATGATTATGAATAAAAATGAAATGATGAAGGTATGTTATATTCATAGTTTAGAATCCAGAAATATGTCGATTACTCCGTAAATAAAAAGCAGACAAAGCGCTTGGATATCCATAATTAAAAATGTATAATTGTTCATTCTATGTAAATCCACAAATCAGTTACAACCACGTGAAACTATCGAAAGGGAAATTACTGTTTGAAAATCAATAAAATCCAAACTGATTTTAGTAAAAAAATACGTGAAAACCTAATGATCCTGACGAAATATCTTCCCATGGGAGAACAGGATGCCATTAGAAGAAAAGATGTGGTACTGAACGACACTTTTCCGATGTTTAACTTGCTAACACGTTAACAAAAAAAAGCTTTATTGATAAAACCTCATGCTCTCTGTGGAGTACAATGTACACATGCGATGTGTATGTAGGCATGCGGATATTGAGGTTAATAGCTAGTGATATGCCGGGTCGAGGCCGATTAAAAAGTTATAATTGGCGACACTGAACGCTTTTTTTACTTTTCTAATCGCTTGTTCTATTGGTAGGGAAAAGTTGATTGGGCATTTCAGGTACGCAAACATGATTTTTACTGAATGGCTGGGTATCAAAATTTATTTATGATGTTGTTAATATTTATATGAGAGAAATCATCGTTTCTTTGTCATTTGATTTATGGTTCTAATTAAGTAAATATTTCAATTGTACGCATTATGGCTCTTTCAAAAAAATTGAAAAATGGTTCTAAAACCCAAAAACACAGTTTATATCGATTTTGAACAAGTCTATAGTAATTATCCTGATTGAAACCAATATTTTGATTACGTTATTCATCACAAAATGTAAAACGCTTATAAATTATATGTAAACTTTCCAACGATCAGATCAAAATTATAATTTGTCACGATTATTATACACATTGATTAGACATGACAGTTTCAAGCTTTGTATATTTAATTTTAATTTTTGAATCTGTCAACATATCTCCATAAAGACAACGAATGCTGTTTATAACATCACATCACGCATTTTTTCCCGATAGAGGATATTTTTATACTAGTTTAGTTCTACAACAATGATATTCAGGTTCGCACTACATATATACTATATTTTTATAGTGAAGCTTCTTGTTTCAGATTGAACAAGCTCTTATGAGATGTCATACAATTTTAATGCCATTAGTTTAAAATAATGCTTTTATTTCGAAACGTTTTGCACTTGAACAGATTTCAATAAAACCGTCAAATTTAGAAGATTGGCGAGATGTCAAGTGATGAGGAATATAATTTTACGGTTATAAGTTAAATAATATGATCTGGAAGTGCGAGTAATGCAAACGTAAGCCGATCGAAATGAGTCTAATATTACGTCTATACATAAGCTATTTTGTGTTTGTGTGAGTATTACTAAACTGTATTTTGATTATTGGAGAAAACACTGTGCATGTGATCAGAGATATATGTGTTAGCGATCAGAGATATATGTGGACACTACTGTCTCCCGGTACTGTCTAAAATATTTGTTTGGATATACTGAATTTTAACCGAAAATATGGGAATTAGCAAAACGCTGAAATATATGTTATGGTTATTCGTTCTATTTATATTTTTTAATTTAACTTCAACCGAAAATATAACATCCTTTAAAGTAGGAATATTAGTTATTGCTAAACACGGTGCACCATATGATAGAGAAAGAACTATGCCAGCAATTGATATGGCTATAGAAAAAGTCAACAAAGACATTTTAAACAGCAGTTATCAAATAGAGAAAATTGAGCGAAAATACGGACCAGAATGCGATGGCGCCTGGGCGCCTGGTAAGTATGCCTTTAGTCATTCTTCCTTTTTCTTACTTTCTGTAACTTTTTTCGTTATTTCCATTTTATTTTGTCATTCTTTCCTTCACTTTCTTTATTTCTTTCCTTCCTTTCATTGCCTTCTTTTCTCATTCAGTCGTTCCCTTTCCATATCTTTGTTCAATCTTTTTCGCGTATCTATTTTTTACTTTCTTTATCATTCCCAGTTCTAATGATTTTTTCTTTCCAGTCCCCTGTATATATTTTCATTTCCTGTTTTATGTTATTTTTGTTTCCTTAGTTCAAATCTTATTATCTTTTCTCTGTTTTGTATACTTATAGCTTTAGTTTTGTTATACTACTAAAGAAAAGTATACGTCTTTAAAAAGGTTTTTAGAGAACAACAAGCTTCATAAATTTGTAAAATTAATTACAGGTCTGGCTGCAGACTTATACTATAACCAAGGCGTTATAGGATTTGTTGGACCTGCTTGTACACACGCACTTGACCCTACTGGAAGGCTGGCTACTTATTGGAATATTCCGATAATAACAGGTAGGCATCGAGTAGAACTTTCAACGTTTTTACAAAAAAGAGAACATAATAACTATTTGGTAGATAAATTAGATAAGTAGAGAACAATTTCAGAATGCACTGTCTGTCCACAACTAAGTACATTGGATCTAATAGTAATTCGTAGTAAATTAGTAATAAAGGTTCTGTACAAGCGGTGATAGCAGCAGCAACAACAATAATGATCCTGGTGCTTGCAACCAGGGGAATTTCTTATTGTGATTCCTAGACAGGGATGTGCAGCTGATATGGGAAGCCTTTTTGAAAAAATTTTAGTATGGACTAGGCACCCTCAGCTTTTGCGGCTAGTTACACACTGAAGGTAAATAACGTTTGGCAACAGCACGTCGGGATATGTGATATAGTAAAACAAACGAAGACATAGTACAGATAATGGCAATCATTATGGAAAAATGGACTGACTTAATTTTGTTGACATTTACAGGCCTTGGTGACAGTGGTATATTCAAGAATAAGACCAACTTCAAAACTCTAACCAGAATGGCCTATTGCCAATGTAGACTACGAAAAGTTTTTGGAAGCGTCTTTTCATATTTTAACTGGACAGACATTGCGTTGATTTGGGATCGTGATGATATTCACTCAAGTGTTTTAGCACAAACTTTGGAAATTGGTTTAAAGAAGGGTAATATCTACCCTTATTCTATTCCATTTTATGGATCTATCCAGACAAACTATTCTAAAATGCTTATAACTGCAAGCGAACATTCCAGAGGTAAGCTATTTCCAAATTCAAAAATATAAACCGTTTACCAGCTTTTTACAGAAATTGAGGAAATATGCAAACCTTTGAAGAGATGACCATAGTTTATTTAGTGATCAATGGTAACTGGTAATTCAACCTTGCAGTGCAAATCGATACTTTTTTTTAAAGGTGCTTACAAGTTAATAAACCGCAGAGATTTTTGAGGCTTATGTAACTCTGTTTTACTATATAATCGCTTGTTCTATTGGCAGGGAAAAATTGATTGAGCATTTTAGCTAGGCAAATATGATTTTTACTTGAGTATCTACATTGTATTTCTGGTTTTGTTAATAATTATGTGAGAGACTAGTAAACGTGTCATCATTAAATTTTGATTCTAGTGAATAATTTATATTAATTGTACGTATTATGGTTCTATTTATGCTTTCATTATAATTAGGAAACATGATATGTTGTGTTATTCAGCTGTACACCTGTTAACGTAATTGCGTATACAAGCTGATGACAATTATTTAAAAAAATATATCCCACTCTCCTGTTTTACTCTGAATTTCGTATGTTATGTTATAACGTTCTAATGCAAAAATGTTAACACTTTTTATCAGCGTTAGTGGTATAATAAGTAATAGGATTCAAAATTACATAATTTTCGAATGTGGCGCATTTTTAGGAAAGTTCTTGATTCGCAAATCACCGTTATAAATAATTCTCCAATACTGACAATAACTATTCGAAATGGCTCCACATGGTCGAGTACAATTGGATCACACTGCTCATTTGAATATAATGGTTAATTATTTCTTTATGCATTCTAACTAAAAATGGTGCTAATTATGATTACCTGCGAACACATCCTTTCAGGCATTTATGGTGCGAATAAGTATAATTGGAACCCTGCACCTATTAATTGTGTATAACGAAATGATACATATGAGAATACTTCTTACTTACAGCTGCTACCCTGTGAGGCCAAACTATGAGCTACGATCGGCTATAGGGAAATTATAACTAGACATTTGATAAGCCTGAAAGTTGAAAACCTGTTAGGTACTACTATATCAATAACGCTGACGAAACATATTTTAAGTTTTTTTTCACAGAAACATTAACAATAACATATTAATTTCAGGATGAGTAGAATATACTTTTATGCGACTCAGAGCATACCTGTCAAGTCTAAAGTTTTGAGCGTGGGTCTCCCACCCAAGAAACAAACTTTTTGAAGTATGATGAGTTGATAATAGTAAACAAACCTTTATTTTTGTTCTTTACCCAAAAATTAAAACACAGGCGTTGAAACACATGAAATAAGTATTTTTATTATAAATAACGTATTATAAATGAATTAAAAATAATATATTTTTTTGTGATTTGACTGAACAAATTTAAAGAATTAACATTTTTTTGTAATGCAACTCTTGTATTTTTGAAAACACATTTTTTTTAAGGCAAAAACCCCGGCCAAATAATTTCAGACTGCACTCAGATGCACCAGACAGTAGGAAATCAGAAAATCAAAATTTTTATAGAGAGAGAGAGAGAGTTAGTCCCTCATACTCACCCTGCTTGAGAGGGCGACCGCCTCCAGCATTCACCCGTACATGCGCAACTGATGATGCGTGTGAACAATTGTGGTGCTTATCCTTAATCTGGTACCTCTTGACATATCACTATAGTGGCCCTGGCCTACTTGTTTTTACAAGTCGACAACACGACAATAGCTCAGGGCCACCATACATCATAGTAGTGACACTGACTTTGACGTAATGATTTATATTGTAACAATTCAATTTTAGAGAACTGCGCGATATAAAATATGCAATAGCGTACTCATTCGATTCTCAGGTTTATGGTATCTTTGCGCCACTGACGCAACAACACATGCCCACATGATTACCTTAGATAATTTCGTTTCGCTTATCACTAGACTAGTTTTAAAACATGTTTATAAAACAATTAATTTAGAAAAAAAATAGCGATCAATTTTTTGTATCGATATAATCATTTACAAATAAATTATTGTTTTTTTACTTATACAGTTGTTTCTTTAAAGTGCTGATAAGGAATGATATTTGTGAAAATTAATTACTATATCTTTTCTAAAATACTATTTGATTGAATGAAATGTGCAAAATATTTTATATTTTACCGTACAAGTACATAAAAAATCTACGTTTGCCTTAACAGCAGTAAAGTATCATGGAATTTTTAAATACATATCACAATGGAAAGCTTATTTTACTAATATTCTTCGGTATTTCAGTAATAATTTTGAGTATGAATGGATACACTCTAAGAGACTTTCTTCTGGAAGCCTACGACCTTGGATTTATTGAAAATGGAGAATACGTATTTTTGAATGTAGAGTTGTTCGAATTCAAAGGTACGTAATATGTAACCAAATGCATTATATTAAGATTTATGTTGCATTGCACATTAGATTTGTTATTTCACGTCGCTGGGTTTTAAAATATCGTTAGACTGTATTTTGAAACCTCATGGTAAAATATATTGCACTGAATTACGCGAGATAAAACGCTGTAATTGACTGTATATTGACACAACATGTGTAAATTGTATGGTAGGTGATTATTGGGGTGATCATTCGTGGTATCGTGGTGATGAAAAGGACAAAACAGCCAAAAAAGCATTTGAAGCACTTCTACGCATATCTTTACATAATCCAAGAGGAGATACGTTCGACAGATTCTCTGAAGAAGTAAAATTCCGAGCTGAGCGTGATTATAACTTCACA
The DNA here is from genome assembly GCA_028565635.1 of Phoronis ovalis. Taxonomy (NCBI): domain Eukaryota; kingdom Metazoa; phylum Phoronida; family Phoronidae; genus Phoronis; species Phoronis ovalis. Next base: position 6,379 of record JAOXYB010017442.1, on the reverse strand, counting down.
TTTGGGAATGAAAAGGTAACAATGGAATCATATATAAGCTCGGTAATTCATTTGGCTAAGTAGGTGTCACAGTGATATTAGTACGTGATAAATCTATTTTAAAAGTTATTATTTATTTTTAAATATATTGCAATATCTAATAGTTTAAATTATATGTTAGATCACAAATGGCCATTAAAATTATTAATTATCATTATGGCTTCCAACCACACGTTGGAAACCATATAGTAGTATAGTTGTTACATTGGTTTTCCAATTCATAGAATCCTTTTCGCAGTTCAGTACCATCAATGCTTTTTAACGGTTGTTGATACTGGACCGCGCCAATGATCATATCATGTCATATCATTCATTGCCAACATGAATTACAAGTGCAAACCAATCATTAAATTCAATAGAAATTAAAACAACTTATCAAAAATTTCAGTTAAATGACTAGAATTTTTTTCCTGTTGATATGATGTATAAAGTAGTATAATAAATGTACAGTAGTCAATAATTTTTTTTTGTAATTTTATTTTCTGATTTTTACTTTGATTGCTGGTTTCCGATGTCACTCAGTATAAGCACAATTGGTGCGCAAACAGGAAGTTGGTGACGCCCTTATCTTATGTGATTTGTAGTTGTGATCTGGATCGAATCCGGAAATTGTCATTTCTAAGAATCTTTTGCGCGGTCCAGTAGCATTGTTGGCAATGAAACGCGAGACTAATATGGTCGAGAAATAGCTTAGTTGGGGGACAAGGATCTCAGGTCCGTGGTTCAATCATGTTTTTATTCAAATCCCTTTATCAACATTACATTTTTACTTTTTTTGTTCTTCTTTATATTTTTATAAAAATCCAAAATGGCTGCCATGTCAAAACTTTGTATTGAAAGCCATATACATATTCTAATTTTTCAGCATTGTTCACGATATCCATTTAAAAAGGAAATTTTATTTTTTAGGTGAATTTTTTCATTGGAGCATTTTATGATGCAGTTATTCTTTATGGTACAGCTCTCAATGAAACTCTGGAAGTTGGGGATGATGTCAAAGATGGTTTTATTGTTGCCCGTAGAATGTGGAATCGAACATTCACTGGTAGGTCTCCTAAACTACGCCTAACATCCGACATTGTTTCTGTGTAAGAAAAATGAGACTTGTACTAAATACAATTAATTCCAAAATACGCATAAACATCAGTCTGAATAGATCCATCCGTTAGTTTTCCGTACCTTCTCAACTAACGTCTGGGCTTAACCATAGTCAATTTTTGTTATATTCCTTCAATTTAACAAGAGCGATTTACGTCCTAAATTACGTAAATAATTACGTCCTAAAACTTTTGCCAACTTAGGCCTTTCTCTCTGTGTGATCCATCGTCGCCTACAACGTCTATTCTATCATGATGAGTCATTCTGAATAGATATCGCCGGGGAGCTTGCTTTTCTTGCTTAGCGAACTGTAGATAAACTCTGTCAGGACAGAATGTGTGTGATCAACCCCCTACCCGCTTAGTCCAGTGTTATACCTATTTTTGTAAGCTGCAATTTGATTGGTGTCAAGATTTTCGTAACACTTTATATAGAAATAAAGGGATTATCGTTCTTCTGCTTTTCGAGATAATAAACAAAAATTGATTATAGTTAAGCCCAGATATTAGTTGAGACAGTACGGAACACTAACGGATGGATTTATCCAGAATGACATAAACATTTACTTTTGTCTCAGTGTTGTGTGCAAAATATTTTTGAAGCAATTATTAGGCTATGACCAAGTGTTTGAGTCAATTATACCGATTTGTATTAATAGGAATAACCAATGAAATATTTATGGATGACAATGGTGACAGGGATACAAGTTATGCAATACTTGATATGGATCCCGCATCGGGTAAATTCGTGGTAAGAATCATGATGAAAATTATACAGAAATTCCAGTGATGTTTTTCCTCGCTATAATTGCTATTACATGATTTACAAACCTGTTCTAGGTCTCATATATATGTACGACAGCGAAAAAACAACGGAAGATTTTGCGTTTTGAATGCTGGTTCAAAAACAAATAACTCCAAGCACATTATAACCTTGCATTCCCCCAAAATATCAAGTAGTTGAATACATTTATTAACTATCATTTAAAACTAACACGTCAACTTACGAATCCCCGAAGTTTCAAATACTCTTTGATAAAAAGTTTATTTTGTTGATTGGAATAGAGCATTATTCGTATAATACAGGAAGTGGCAAATTACTGGGGCGACGAAGGTTATTATCATCCTGTGGAATCTCGAACAATCCACTGGTCCGGCGGAAGACAAACCCCGCCAGAGAATGAACCCTTTTGTGGTTTTAAGGGAGACAATATTGCTTGCCTAATGATAGAAACAATGCAACCAGGACTTATTGCCTTACTAGTACTACTAGCCTTGAGTTTTCTCGGGATCATTATTGGAGGAACGTTTTTAATCTACAGGTAACCCTAGTTGCGGACACAAATTTAAAATAACTGGGTTTTGGAAATCGTTTTATAACGTATCACTCAAAGAAATGAAAGGTTCTCCTTGATGGTCTAGTTCCAAATATTCTCATGATCTAAAACTTTATATTGAATTTTCTGCTAGAAGTCAGGCTTTTTTGATTCCTATCGAATGATATTTTTGTTTATCGTGAAATTGACACATTAAGCAAATTAATTTTAAAAATAGTAACGTAATGAAATATATTTTATACAGTGTTTCAGAAAAAAACCATCTGATTAATGAATATCTGAAATATTTGACCTTGACAAAGATTTTCAATCGATATTGATTTCATTTCATTTTCAGCAAAAAGAAGTTTGAGAGAGATATTATGAGAACAGACTGGATCATAGATCCAGAAGATTTATCAGACTGTAACAAGACTGGACGCTCAGTAAGTAGTACACGAAAAATACCTGGATATCCAAGCAATAAATGGAGTTTATTCTTACTTGATCCCAGTTACATTTTTTATTGTTCACATACAATGAGATCTTAGATTCAGTACTACACACTGTTTCTCTGCAATCTGTCCTTTCAGAAATAGCTAAGACGACAGATGGATCAATTCGAATGTAAGATTTTATCTTTTAGAGTCGCTTAACTATGGTAACAGAATCATATGCAGAACATTTTGAACGACCCAATATGTTTACAAATTTGGCTAGATATAAGGTAACTTATTACTACATTCCCTGATTTTACACACAACTCGGTGATATAATACTTAAACGATCGAATGAATTCCGACTTGCATGTATTTAGAAGAAGAACCTAATGCAACGTTAAAAGTAAACCTCACTAAATGGGGTATAGTTTTAGTAAGCACAGTTTAATGATAGTTTCTTTAAAAGAATCATTATATTTATTACATCATTTTCCTACATGTAACCATTTATCCCTTCGCAAGTAGAAAACGTTTCTTAACACAATATTAAGGCAGCATTCTTTTGGATATCTCCACGTCAAGAATAACAACAGCTCTCTGGACGAGAGCAAGTGAAGCTCGTCACGCGCTTTACATGCAAATAACATTAACAGGCTTCTATTATTTGCACAGGGAACTTTAGTTACTATAAAGAAATTAAAGAAATCCACAGTAGAATTTACTAAAGTGATCTTACTTGAGATCAAAACTATTCGAGAGGCACAACATGAGAACTTAACTCGATTCATTGGCGCTTGCATTAATCCTGGTAGAGTGGTAGTCCTAACTGAATACTGCTCAAGAGGCAGTTTGCAAGTAGGTATCTTTTAAACCAATAATTTAAGGTAGATTATTATAATAGTTCCATAACTTAAATATAAGATAAATAAAATCTTCTATATATATTTTTAAAATTGCGTAAGTTTAACACAATTACTATGTACATGTATTCACACACTTTGGTACAGTAACCCATGAGACTGTTAACTTCACACACTTTGGTACAGTAACCCATGAGACTGTTAACTTCACACACTTTGGTACAGTAACCCATGAGACTGTTAA
>JAOXYB010017431.1:0-18716 GCA_028565635.1 Phoronis ovalis | reverse complement strand
AGAGTCACGTGAACATGTCTGAACTCGGCCTTACGTGACCTACATCTCTATCAAGATCCGTGGTTTACCACGGGTACCGTCTAGTGTTCTACTATAATAGTAAAAACTAAAATGCTTCTGAGTAGAAAATTAGATTGTTTACTATTTCTACATTGTAGTCTTAGAATATATAAATCTATATACTTTCATTATTGTTATTTTCAGGATGCTGAGTATGGTGGCATGGATGAAACTACGATTAATCCCCTTTTGGCACACGATATCGAACTATTGAAAAAGATGTTTGGTGAAAAGTCTGTAGAACAGCGCGTGTTTTGTGCAATTGATGACATTGATATAGAATTAAATATAGGGATATCATTCTTAGATGTGAGTTTAAATCTGTCATCAGAACATAATAGAAACCACCGTTAGTCAGCCGGCCACAAGACTGAAGTTAAAGTTAAGTGGCAAGCTCATGTTAGAAGAAACAACCAGGCTGAACATGTTTGTAATGTTCCTCTTGTAAGGATTAGGGGGATTGTCGAGCTGAAAATGCCACGTTGCTATGGTAATCTTATATTATCTAACTATTTAGCATGTTAACATGTTGATATAGTTGTAAGATAAAACTTGTTTTGCATTTTCTACTATTAAATACCTTGTCATGGTAACCAAAACATAATTATCCCTCTAAAATCCACAAGTGGTCACAAGTTTCAAAAGTATATACTTTACGAGACACTTGGGTTTGGCACTATGTGACATCAAAAGTTTGAAAATGGTTGTCATGGTATCCAAATATAAACAAAACACCCACAAGGAATCCAATAATATACAAAACTGAATTTTAGGTTTCATAATTTTGTAAACATACTTATGTTTTTCTTCAATCGTCATTATAATTATTGTGTTATGTTTCATGAATAAGTGCCGGGCTGCGTTCACTTGGCGTATCTACAAGCCGCAGTTTAACCGCATGAAATATGTTTGAGTACAGATGGCAAAATCATCCATTTAGTATTTGAAACGTCACCATGATCTTCCTCCCAACTTCTAGTAGCTGTTGGCAATAGTAAATCAGGCATCCAAAATGCTTGTTATGGCATAATCATATTGTTCACTAGGATATACAATAAGACATCCTAATGGATGAACAAAGCATCATAAAAGGAAATACAGTCTAGTTGCATACTTTTATGGTACTGAATAGCATCTTTTCGGTGAGTTAACCGCTCCATACATCTCCCATATCATAAACGTGCCCCATGGCATGCCAATATATCATTCCGTACATGGTGTAAGCAAATATCTGTTGTTTTCAGTCATGTCATAAACATTGATTATTTTAATTTTTTGAAAGTTGACATAACATTATAGATGGTATTTTCCTCAGATTCAACAAGATCACACGCACATTGACAAATCTAACACTCGTAACTAAATCAGACTGTGTGCTCAAGCCAGGATTTTCTAGAGAGTTCCAAAGTACACATATTGTGCATACACTTAAGAACATGCATAAGTTGTAATGTATTTTATTACCAGAACTTGTACAGGATGATGATGATGACAGACACCTATTTTCAGTTGGCATTTGATTAGTTATATCACTTAGAGTTCTTAGGCGAAGTCTCTCTGTTTCCTTTGTGACTAAAACTGCTATTTATAGCAGTTGTGGTGCTATTTAACAGATTGCTAGTTTTCCTCAGGCAATGAGTCGCTGTATTTACAGATACAGGCGTCATTCAATTCTTGCCTTTTATTAGCAGCATCGAGAACTCTTGTCTTTCCTGTTTTGGAACATGCCCGTAGGTCAACATTCTTTTAACTGTATAAGCTTGACAAAACAGACACAAAGAATTTCTAAAGTTATATGTTTTCCATGTTAGAAAAGGTAGCTTGTAAGTTTTCTTTCTGTGTATTCAGAAGACATGGCTATATATGTGTTTGTTTAATCTATTTGTGCAAACTACAATGTATAGCTACTGGATAATTCTACGAACTTCAAAACCGCCAGCAACATATGTACCAAAGATTTTGTACTAAAATGGTGTAAGGAAAAAAAGCCCCGAAAGAATGCAGAGGAAAAATACTTAAGTCTAAATGAGAATAGCAATAATAAATATACAAGGCACTGCGTAGATATAATAAGATTGTAAAACAAGGCTGATAATTATATTAAACAGTCTGTCCAATTTGATAAAGGCATGCGAAATATGTGACGTATCAGAGGATAAAGCACCAAAATCTTGTTCAGAAGAGAATCGGAGAACTTTCGATGGAAGCTGCAATTTTGTTGTGAAGTTATCAATCCACTGATTGGTCAGAATTTTCTACATCAACCAATCAAAAAATAGGTTACTAACTCATTCATCAGAACAACTCATCTGGCATTAGGACATGAATACCACTAGATATAGACTTGCATTTGTAGTTGAAATGCTTGTCTCGTTATTGGTTAATGGTTGAGTTTTATAACCGAAACTAATCTCTCATATTAACTGTTTGAACTGAAATGGGCATAGTTGTATCTCTTTGCTTTATTGAGATTTTTAACTGAAAGTAGCTTTTATGATTACTCATAAATTTTAAATAATAAGATTATTTTTTGAAATTATATATAATTATGCATATTCACTCTCAGACATGTTTCATTTACATTTCAGGAGGAGATTGCCAAAGCCTGGCGAGTTAATAGACATGAACCAATTGTACTGAGGTTGCATTTGTCCTATTCCAAATACTTAGACTCAACACGTATGTTTAACTCGAGGCAATTTGTGCTACTTATATTCAAGCAAAGTTACAAAATATTGCTTTCCTGCACTTGGTTTTCACTATAATCCTGATAACTCTAAATACAAGGAATTATATACTGACAATTATATGCATTGCACATTTTCCTAGGAAATTATACAAGGGCTATTGCTTGAATTTGATCTTGAAGCGACCATTAAATGTTTTTTTTTGGTTGAAAAACAGCTGCTTTTGGAGTTTTTACTTCTTATACAGCAATATAATTGTATTGCATCTCTGCGTGGTAAAGAGCTGTATCTAGATTTCCTAACAATTTCACTAACTTTTATTCTAGTATGATTTTATTTTCTTATTTACTTTTAGCACCAAAGGTTGAAGTGTTTCAACCCTCAAATAAAGATAAGTTTGGGCTGGGAAGTCAGCTGCGCACGTGAGTATAAAAATGACGTAGTTCTGCGTGTGCTCATGCGATTCATTCACAAAATGTATCCTTCGCATGCTGAGCCGAAATGAAAAAAAAATCTTATGTTCTTTCATCTAAGAAATACCCTCCTTTTTGTAAGCATATCAATACATAAATAACTATTTATTAATATTTTTTTATTTTAAATTTTCACCAGTTTAAGCTTTTCTAAAGTCAGATTTAAAAAAACAAGTTTTGTGTATAACTAAAGGATGACAGTATTGAAACAGTCTGATTGTAGCACCCTCAAGTGCATGCAAATAGTCTATTGTTTGATTAAATATCCAAATATTAAGATACCAGACTGTGGTTTGCTTTTTGGAAAAAAAACCAGTTAATAATTGTTATTTCATGTATTAATGTAAAAGTGTTTGGTGAAGAAGTAAATACTCTGGTCGTGTTCATGTCCACTTTTCTTAGTCCTTGTTGCAAAATAATCTTATATGAGACTATACCTCTGTCACTTATTAATTAGCAGTGTTGTCAAAGTGCAGTCTTCATTTGCTGAAAGTTTTGAAAACATTAGAAACCACGAAATTTACACAGAGCTCATGTTTTTCTCATAAAAGATGGAATGGCGAAAATATTAGATAATTTATGTTTCTCTTCCATTTAGTATCATGACATCTTTTATATCTGACCATTGGGGCAAGATGAGTAATGCTAGTGTTAAATCTCAGTTGAAAGAAAATCAACAAGAACCCAGGTTAGTGTACTTTTGTAATATTAATTAATAAATAAATCTTAAGTTTAGTGTATTTAGTATACAAAATATGGCACTAGGGCACAACTTATTTCCTATTTACTTCTGCTATAGTTTCACAAATATTTTTATTAGCTGGAAAATTCCATCTAATCACATTTCAAGAAAAATATGCCTATCCCACTCCAGTTGTTCTGTACTGGCTTTAGCATCTAACATTTTTGCTACCGATGGCTTTATTAACACTGCATTGTTTCCTGTTAGTTTAGATACTGTCAGAGGTGTTTCCTTATTGATTAATGTGTATCAAATTATGAAATGAAGCTTTTTGATTCAACTTTACCATAACCGAATGTTTGTCTATGATACACCGTAAGAGTTCAGTTAGTTTCTTTGACGACATTTTCTGAAGCAATCTACATAATAATGCATTGTAATATTTTACCATGAAACTAGGTATATGTGTAATACAAATGTATCTTTCCTTTTACAGTGTACAATCTACTTCAGACTTACTAGTTGATGATCAATCATTAGCACACTTAGTTGACATGGGTTTCCCGGTACAAGCAGCAAGAAATGCCCTTGTCTGCAAAGGTAATGATTTGAAAATGAACATTGGTTACCGTTTATTATATCTGATGCACTCTAATAACTTGACACTAGTAGTGTTATATAACAACAGTGTATGGTTTATCATTTGCCAGGAAATATACCACCCGAGAGAAAGAATAGTGAGCAATATATAGCGTAAAATTTCATAGTACATTGTGATAGATTTCACGCTGGAGACGAACAGTCACTGATCGATTGGGAATATATGACAGCTATGTTGTAATTACATGTACCCATATTCTTGATGAAAGATGGTTTCATTATTTCCCCAAAGTTATAACTTTCAAACCCACGACATACAATTTTTAGCAAAAAAAGGTTGATATTTCAGTGGTTGCCAATTTATTTAATTCATATAGGCAGTCATGATATTAGATTGAAACAAAATGTTTGAAAATAACTTGAAAATTTAATGTTTTTTTGCAAATTCTGTGGAATTCTGTGCTATTATGTATTCAATCAAATCTTCTAGGCTTTACGTGACTGTTGACACGCAATTGGCATAACATATAATATTATAATGTTATATCTTTAGAATGGATGTTCATATAGTTCATTTATCTGTTTAGTTGTTCTTTAGCCATAATGACTAGTTTCAACTATACCTTGGTGTCTGTATCAGTCTTGTCTGATGAAACACAAGAATCTCAGATCACGCGACCACAACACTAAAATTTATGATAAGTTCATATACTGTCAATCATCAAAAAAAGTTGGTACTTTGTGACTTTTCAAGTTTAACTTAGAAAATTAATAAAAAAATAATAAATTACTCTAGAGTAATTATAATTTCAACTTATGTAAGTTGTTGTTCGATGATAGGAATTTTGGAATTATAAATGCAATTAATATTCTTAAATTTTGTAATCGCAGAAATTCTAGGTTTTGTAACTTATCTGAAGGCATTATCAATTTATCAAAAAACTTGGCACTTTTGCACGTTTTGTTGAAATGTGTTGTGAAGGTTTAATAGCACTTGCTCGCTCACCAAAATCAGTTTACCTCTAATTTGCACTATAACTGTACAGTAATAAAATATGTATTAATAATGCTCCGAACTTCAGGTGCCAGCCCACTAAGCGCCTACTTGTTTGGTAATGCCAATTTTTTTTCAAATAACTTACTGCATAATACTATTCACAATTATAACATGATTGATAAATGCTTAATGCTTTAATATAATTTGTTTGTTTGTTCATAAGGTGGTAACATCAGTGATGCTGTGCAGTTGTTGATTGCTGGTGACTCTGGTACTGAACAGGCTGTAGGGTAATTGTTGTTTTGTATACTTGCTTTAAGCTTGTGACATTTATGAGGCTTTAAAATAAGGTGAAAAAACAATATGATAATATTATAATCAATGTATATTTTTATTAGACTAAGTGTAAAACTTGTCGAAATATTCATCATGTTAGTGCACGTGACTTTTGAAATTAAATTCATAAAGCTACTTAGAAAATCAAGCAATATGTTTGTTACTTCACTTAACCTAAAATAAACTCAATGTATCTGAACTGTTGGTATGCTAAGTGATGTTTTCATAAAATACTAAAATATGTGATCAAGTGTTCATAGTCTGTCAATTTCACAAAATCTCAAAACATGAGTCATTTGAAGATCTTGTATTAGAAAGATTTTTTGATAAGGAGGCTATAATTTTATTTTAAAAGAACTTACAGTAATATCCTCGCTGAAAAAAGATATTTCATGTTTGAGAGAATTCAATACAATCAGGATACATTATTTAGTGACAATCCCACTCTTTCTTCTTGTAGTGTGCCATCACCCAACAGTAGTCCAGAGAAACCCAGTTCAAAACGGTTGAAACCTCTGAATTTATCAAAGAAAAAAAAGGAGAAAGGTAAATAGTTGTCAGTTTGAATTATTGAGATTTGGAAAAACAAAAAGACAGCATGATTATAATATTACACGTATTTTATTCGTGTTTTTTATGAAACTGAAAAGTGGAGATTTGATTAGTCTGGCATAATTTAGTTTGTGACTCAAAAATTGTTTTTGCATGAAGAATTTAAGTCTTGCTTATAACCTAAGAACTATCTGTTGGCAATTAAAACAAAAAGATGACATCAAGTTTAGTCAAGATAATTATCAATTATGTGTATTTAATTTAGGTTCAAAAGTCAAAGCAGTGAACAAGCTGATGATCTCTTCCCCAACCAGGCTAGTGAAGGGCATGGAAATTGTTCTTGATGACGATCTAACTGACTTTGGGTTACATCTTTCACCCGGAAGCACCTTAACGGGTCAAAAAGCTGTAACTGTACCAACATTAGAATATGGTTTCTTAGTGCAAGTAAGCAAGTAATCATTTAAATTTATAGTTCAAATTTTAGATTGTAATCAGTATAGCATTTTCACTTGCTTTTAATCAAACAAGTGGTATTGTCTACCAAATAAGAAAATAGGGATATGCTCCTAGTAAAAAAAGTCACAGCGTTAAGGTCACTCTTGTGTATTAACCAATCTCTGAATGCTGGTCAAATGTTCAAAGGTTGGAAATGTTAGTAATGAACGACTCAAAAATCAAATGATCGGATGTAATGTAAAAAATTCAGATTTTCAACAACTAGAAAATGGTGAATGTCTGATAATGAATAGTTAATACATTAATACATGTATTGTTATTATTATTGCTAAAAACTAGTTAGTAGTAAGTAGGTGCAAATAACATTTTTATAATAAAAGTATTGAACAGGAAGACAGTTTTTAAAACACTAATGGATAAAGTAGTCATTCCATCTGCTACAAGCAATTTTCTTATTTCCAGGTTATGCTGTATGCACGGCAGCGTGTACCAACATTAAACGAATATTGTGTGGTATGTGACCAACCTCATGTCTTTCAAAATGGAGCAATGCTCAAGGTGAAGATAGTAATTGCTACATTTGATTTATTCAGTTTGCCTATACGGTTCTATTTAATATTTAGTTTTCTTTTGCGCATTGCATTACTCCTTAGTGTTGTATTCTTTGCATTAAGTGTTAACCATCTTTGTGATATGAATACTTAACAGGACTGTTAACTATTCAGTATTCTGTTAAGTATTAAGTACTGTTGCTGCTGTATTACACCTGGCTGCCCAGGCCTATTGCATTACTACAGATATGTAAACATGGCTATGGCCTAGTAATGCATGAAATCAAGTACATTCCTGACCAGAATTCCAAATTATAGATGACATTCATTTAATGTATGTCGAAATATACACTACTGTCATAGTTTAACTGGCTATAAGGATTTTAAATTTATTGTTTAATTCACCTAGTCTAATTTTAAATTCTTCATTTATTCTTTATATTATTGTAGCCAGCAGTGTGCTCCCGAGATTTGTGCGTGTTTAGTTTCCAAACTCTTGGTGTGATGTGTGATGCAGCTGAAGACATCGCTACAGGAGCCGAGGTAAAGAATCGTGGATAAAATTGAATAAAAATCTTGTGCATTTCTTATAGTAATTACCATAAAACAGGGGGAATTATGCTTTAACAGGACATTTTAACAGTATGAATGTGTATGAGAAAACACTAAAATCTTGCAAGGAAATCTATTCTTATATCATATCATGTAAAACATTCCATGTCAGAAAATAATTCTGACATTGTAGCTCCATGAAATGTTTACGCCATTCACCAATCTTTACAGCCATTCCCTTGAACTTGGCTCTTTTGCTTATAAACACACTGAGTTACATGTACACGGTGTCGCTTTTTTATTCATAATCTGTTTATGTATTCATAATGAATTCCGTGTTTTGAATCCAGGAGCAATGATGTACCTGTAATTATACTCTAGCGTTTCTTTACATTATCTATGATTATATAATTATAACATTACATCAACTTGATTGTTTATTTGCTGTAATAATTTTCCTGCATATAGGTTGTGGATCTGTTGATCGCTATGGCCAATGCTGCTTGTCGCTCTGGTCGCAGGGAACAGATTTTTGAACCTTTCCCTACAGTTGTTGATCCAGACCATCAAAGAGAACTAGCTCTGCATCCAAAGGTTGGTATATTATTGTAGTATCAAACTTTAGTTTCTTTATTATCATGTATTCTGTTTAGTGTGAGGGAAACAGAAAAGAGCGGCTTGCATGAACTCCGTGCAGTATCTGCCTCACAATGTTACTCATAGTCACTGGAGCGAAACAGCTGGTTGAGTGAGGCTTGTAGTAGCTAAAATTTAACTTAAAGCATAAATTGTGCCTAACTATATTCATTACCTTAGAACGCATAGTAGTCAAGATTCTCATCTTACCCAAAATCTATTTTAGCTTTGCTTGTTTCTTTTTTTCATGTATTTTCGAGAAGAAATTTCACATTAATTTGTAAAGTCAGTTTGTAATAGTTTTACTAGAGATATTTCTCACTTATCATGCTGTACACAAGTTACCCACCTCTTTTGATAACATACTTTATTGTAGAAAGGAAATTTCTTTGGAAGTGATGAAGTGAGTAATATTTCCAATATGCAGCTATGACTTAAGTCTTCAATCTGTGTTTAGAATTGACACTCCAACCATTTAAATTCCACCTTTTCTTATTACTCATGATCATGTAGCTGCCAAAAAAAGGTTAATCCTTCTTCTCATGCTGCTATCTTTATGCTTTTCAATTAACTTACTATTATTTGTAGATCTAAACTTGTAAAGCATTTTTTCATAATATGTATTAGTGATTGATGAAGAATCTTCTTTGTGGATAGTAATATTCATGAATATCCATACTGATATTTCCTCTTATATAACAGTTCGCGGGCTTATGGTACTTACTACGATACAGAAATTTATGCTGCATGGCATTAAGCAACATGGGAGATTTTTGTAGAAACATATAAATAAGTAATAAAAAATATTCTGGTGATCTGCTCTGCATTGTTTATCCCTTATAATTATGTTCAAATTTTAAATTTAAATTCAATCTGTCATATTTCTTCCATGAACAGAGATGATGACATTTATTCTGTCTGCCAAGAAATGCTTCAATTTCTAAAATACCTGGAAGTTAACATATTCCAACCTTTCAACTCTAGGCTAAGATAATATATTTTATTTTTATTTTTGTTTTCACAATATTTAGTGTACTTTTTTCAATTTACAGAATAAAGATTTTAATCTCGTAACAAAATGCTTAGACAATTTATTAACAGTTCACGAGATGACTAGGCTTGTAGGAGTTGAGCTAAAAAATGAACTGGATAGAAGAGATCGTGTTGCACATCCTTTACTGCAATGGTACGTATTTGACTCATTGCCCAACGAGTAATCAGTATTGATTAGGTATAGGGGTGTACTACGAAGCTTAAACAATGTTGTATACCTTGTTTATACTTGAATAAGTTACAGTATGTCAAAGTAGACGTACATTTATGTTTATACCAAGATGGTGGAATAAAATAAAATTTATGAAAAATGAAGGAAATCATATGTACTGCTTTTTTCATGGCAAAAGTTGAAAGTGACGAATTCTGTACCTGAATGACGAAAATACTAACCCTTATTCATACTATATTTAAAAGAGGTACTGTACCCATATTTATACGTGGAAAGTTAAAACTGTTATTTGTTTTTATGGTACATTTTTAGTAGGTAATATATAGGGAATACCCTCTCTCCCATCTATTCATATCATTCAGTCTAAAGACAATGGTGTGGATACTTTTAATGATGTATATCATAATATTGTTGATATCTCATAATTTGTATCATGACTGTATGTGGACTCTTAAATGAATAAGATTTCACAAGATTAGTACAGTCATCTCATAGAATGCTTTCTAGCTAAACAGTTTTAAATTGTGTATACCAACACCTGGCAATTTTTTGAAGACACTACACAAACTATCATGTTTTCTCATCTTTTGAAATGTATAATAATCAAACAATTTTAAGATCATTCCCTATGTTAATTTAGAATTTAAAATAAACAAAAAAATAAAAGTAACCAAAAGCAGATTTTCCTTGACCTTCACGGACACATGTATTTTTCAGGATAATCTCAAGTAACAGATCTCATATAGTCAAGTTACAACCAGAAAAGGTAAACATGGTTGTCTCACTAGATAATATAGTGTGAAGCTTGAATAGTTCTGTTGTAATTGTAAAGTCACTTCAATCAGATACAGAGTAATACTGTTCTTGTGTTTGAAAATTGAATTAACTTCTGCACAAAAGACTGAAATGATTTCTGTTCTTTTATTGGGTAAAACCTCATCATTTCACATCTTAATTAATTTCAAAAGTAGCATTGGTATCATTAATTTTTTTTGGAAAACATCAGATAAGTACTAGTGGTCAAATAGAGGCTGAATGATGCTTGCTTCAGTTTATTTTTTTCATTAATTGCTTATATTTCTTACAGCAATTAAAGTTTATGCACACCCCTCACCAGTTTTTACTGCTTAGTGATCCTCCTGCTAAGGAAGTGACATTCCGGAAAGCAAAGCAAACATTTGGGAGCACATTCGCATTTCAGTGAGTCACTCATGTTATTTTAATGAAAACTTAACGAAGTGTAGCAGCACATATCACTTGGTTGTCGCCATCTTGCAGAATATGAAGAATACACTTTGCATGTAAAATTTGGTTTTCTTACTCTAGCAACAGTAAACAGATGCGTAAAATGAGTAGTAGATAGTTGTAAAGGGAGTAGTATTTGAAAGTATAGAACTGACTTTCGGTAAAAGCATTTGAGTTTCAAATCTTCATGTATTGCCCTACTAGCTAGAGGTTTGATATTGATCTGAACCTATCAAAGCAATTTATATGAGGTTTAACGTCACCCAATGGATAAAAGTAAATAATTGTGTATAATATTATTATTATTATTGAATTAAAATTAGTATTTTAATTAAACAATGTGTTTTTAACAAAGGTTGTGTGTATTGTTTTCTACCCTTGAGACCAGACTTTTTTCTTATTTTAGTGGCTCCAACATAGAAAACTGGCATTCAATTATGAGGTGTGGTCTTATCAACGCTTCTGGAACTAAGAAACAGGTTTTAATAAGCTTTGATTTCTGTTCTGGGCAGTGGAAACTTTCCTTTATAACTGTGCAGAAAATTCCTTTTTACGTATAAAAGTTTCTTCACAAGACCCACATATTTTTAAAAGTCAACTTTTATGCTTTTTGCTAGTCTGAGATGATGTATCATTTCCATAAGCATTAACCAATGTTTTCATACACATCAGCTTACAGTATTTTTCTTTAGATTTGTTTTGTTTACAATGTTTAGTTTAAGTGGTTTTATAGTGATGTACACAATGTTTGCATATTCTTGTCCTTTTTTGTAGTTACACGGTGCTGCATATGGTAAAGGTATATATATGAGCCCTTCGCTTAGTGTAGCTTCTGGTTATTCTAATATGGGTGTCTCCTCACATTCGGTAAAGAAAAAACAAGCCGCTAGTAACAAACCGGTGAGTTTTTAGTAACTCTACTCATTAGTACCAATATAGCAAGAAAGTTTTCAGCAGTTCCAATATGTTAGTTTTGGTAACATTGTTACCCTTGCCATGAAGTATGAAGACGGCCACGTAACCTGCTACAACAAGATATTATTGGCCATTGACAATAATAACTTAAGACAATTACCATTTGTATTTGTAAGGCTTTGAATTTTTAAACAGATTGAAGCAAAGCAACATGTCACTAAGAGACCTATGAAGATTAAACTGACAAGCTTAAAAACTACATTAAGGAAATATTTTTTAACAAATTGATTTGATTCAAGACCCATGTTGATTTGTTTTCAGCAGCAGCCGTGTGCTAGACAGTTCTTGAATAGTGACAATCTGACATGTATTGCTTTGTGCGAAGGTGAGCTTTTCATATTTGGCATATATTTACTTTATACCAGTGGCAACCACATGTATGTAATATTTATTTCCTTGTAATTGGTAACTGGTTTATTCATGATTTACAGGCTTCTTTATGATTTCACTTAGAAATAAATGGGTGTTTCTGCCATCAGGTAACTGAGGGATTTACATTTAATTTTATTTAATTATTTCTTAAAAGAGCAGGTAGACAGTCCTGTATGTTAAGGAACATGCTCTGTTGTAAGAGCATACATCATCATTTTAAGGATTTGATTTTAGGAGGTTAGGGGAAGTTAATTTGTGTTAGGATATGTGTATATATAGTAGCCCCTTTGATTTACAGTTTCTCATATTCACCACTAGGTTGCCGCATGGGATACATTACCATTCCAGCAATGAAAAATAATTTTATGTACAAAATCGTATTTATTTCACGGCAAAATTACTAAATTTGACAAAGATAATTCTTCCTAAACCCTCTATAAATTTGGAAAATGTAAGTCACATTTTATAAGGAAGTAAAATAACTTAAAGTTAAATAATTTCCTGCAGAAAAAAAAGACTTGTATGCATTATAGGCTAAGCTTACCCTCAAGTGTTACGTTATCTCACAATAATACAGTGCCTGTTGGACAAGTTTTGAAACTTGAACCTGAAGGGTCCTAGTTAGTTATGTTTTGGGATAAATAAGACTTTTTTTTGGTTTCATTGCCTGGTAAGTAATGAGATTTGGTCATAAAATAGTCTTCTCTGTTGTAGTGATTACATCAAAAGATCTTCAGAAACATGGCACGATTTGGGTTTGTCCAAAGCCAGATCATGTTTGTACTCGATTCTTCTTTGTGTAAGTCAATATTTATTTATTATGAATGTATTACTTTTTGGATAAAATAATGTTTTTGACCAGAAATAATGTTAAACATTTGTTAATTTTAAGAAGATAAAGGCAGAGTTATCAGTATGCTATATGTGGTTTTTGCATTATTTTACGCTTGCATTTTTAAGTCTGTGAGTATGTAGTTTCAGGCCTGCTAACTCCATGAACTATGACAATTTGTCTAATATATGGAAGATGCACATTGATATCATAACACTACCTCACAAAAGTTCAAAATAATGAATAACAGTATAACTGTCTTTTCTCTGGGCAATGTCACTCTCACTAGATGACATTTAGTAGAGATGTTTTCATAAATTCTCTTCCATATACTGTACTGACTAGTAAAAGTTTGTAAAATAACAGATTCCGTGATTCCTTAATTACTACTATGGATCTCTGATGGAGTTGGAAACTTACTCTTTTTCTTTGTGAATTGATCAATGAATGGTCACCACTAACCAGTGCTCATAAAGATGTTGTGAGGCCAACGGAAATTACTTTATTAATCTTAATTGTTTTAAATTTAAAAAGCGCATCATACTGAAAGCTTTTTGAAAATTTGACAAGTTGAGATCAAATAGTGATCATGTGACGTCCAAAGATGTTATAACTGGTTACATTTCTGATTAAATTTACAGTGATGTAATGTTTTTTTACTGAATAAACATTTTGTATAAATCTGTCTTTTACATGGAAGGAACATTCATGGGAAATGATGTATTTTGTGTTGTTTCAGATATGAAGATGGAAAAGTAGGAATGGCTGATGTCAGTACTGAAGCATTTACATACCAAAAAGACATCATGGCTGCTGTAGGCTATACGGTCACTGATGTATAAATAAATAAATTATTATTTATTTTTCAGCCAACTGCTACTTAGTTTTAGTTTTAATAATTTAATTTCCTAAGTGCTATGGTTTCTCTGTGTTAGAGATGTTAATGAATAAGAGGGTACAGTATACTACCCTTTAACTAGATTTTTTATTATCTATGGTAGTTACTTTAAACTTGGCTCAATTTGCATAGTTTGATAAAAAGTGTAAAGCAAATGTGTTGCTGACCTTTTGCATGCACTTAGTGGAGGAACTGGTTGTGTACACAGAATTTTCCAAAATGTTCCTATATTATTTACTTGTTTCTCATAGTTATATAAAACTGCAAGAGGATTGGCATTATGGCTCAAGATGTCATAGCCTTAGCAATTAGCAACACTTATTATGGTTTTTCACTTTACAGCCTATTCATAGTATGTTTAATCCTGTGACAAGTGTTCCCTCAGTTAATTAAAAGTGGAACATATATAGCCTCGGTTTCATAAGAAATCTCCAACAGAGAGTTTCATATATCGTAGGTACAGCCACCTGATTATTAGTTGTTTAAAATTTATGATTTTATATTAGTTCGACTGGCTAAATTTAAATTAATTAAATTAATTAATAAATTTAAATTAATAAAATGTGGTTAAACTTAGTAGGTAAGGGTTTATGATTAACAGACAGTGGTGGATTGGTACTTATGGTAGAAACAATTACAAGTTAGATTTCTTGTATAATCAGACTGAAATGAAACTAGAATGTGATAGTAACACATTTAATGAATATATAATCATGTTTTTGTTAGAACCAGAATGGTTCAAAGATTAGTATATGTTACTGTAAGTGTAATCTCTGTGTAAAAAATGAAATCATGTTAAACATTCAAACATCATGCTCTGTAACATCTCGTGTAGTGTGTAGTTAAGTTTAGAAAATTAAATTAATGTAGTTTAGTCTAACAAACAAAGTTAGCTTTCAACACCTTCACATGTTCATTGAACTAAATTATATTGTAAGATTTTTGAAGCAATTCCTGAACTGTAAGAATATTCACATAGATAATTAGCTCAGTTGATATGCTCATCAGTGGTGGTGGCATCTCATGGTGGAGGTATGGGAACTGTTTGGTTGTCTGGCTACAAAATCATGTTTGCAGAGAGATTCCCATTGCTGATGAAGGTTTTGAAAATATTAATTTTCTATTCCCTCTATATGGTTTTGAGTACTGTATTTGCGGGCCAGTGTATGTTAGTCAGTATTCTTGCTATGATCAACAAAAACGAGTTGTGACGTCAGCATGTGTTATTTGAATCTTCAAAATGTGAAATTGTTTTCTTTTTTGTTATGATTATTGTTGAAAATAAATTACAGTAACTATGCATTATTATTTTTTACCCATTGTCTTCATTACACCAGGTGGCTCTGCATAGGGCTATTTGTATTTAATCCGTCTGGCGAATAGCAGTGTAGGCATGCAACGTCTCGTAAATAAAAACATTAGACATTCTGAATTTGGGCATACGGGCTCAATTCGGGTCACATCGACCTTTTCGGCTTTAACGCTTCAATTTTGCGCCGTGGATTTTTAGACTTCCATTCCTTGCTTCGTCAATGCATCATATGAGATGGACGCACCAGCGACGAACAGTGCAAATTCGAGTGTTTCCAAGTAGCCACCCATCCCCGTAATAAATGCTCATACTAATAATCACTCTCCCCGAAAAGCTAAAAAATTGAATAAACGCCCACTTTCCCATAAAAGCTTCGGGAACGGCAGTCAGAGTATGACACACAAAGAAGTTGATTAGGGCTGGGATTAATTGTTGTCCCTTGAAAAGAACACAGTTAGCTATATTTTCTTTCATTAACTGTTTGGCTTGCTTTATTTTAAGTTAGCACTAATTAATATTTTTTGAAGCATTTTGAGAATCTGTCATGTAAATGATACATGCGCATGATTAATTTTCAATTTTTGCATTAAGAAGCAAATTTATGGCAGTATACGTATATAACATTAATACGTTGAATTGGTTATCTTCAATAACTTTGTTTATAACAAATTAACTGCAATTATTAAATAGGTCCGTCAAGAGAACTCTTTCTGGTAAGTTTGACAACTCTATCCGCGAAACGCCACCTTTCAAATAAACGACCAACAAGAAGCTCAAAAAATGTATAAATGCCCCTCTTTTATAAACGCCCCCCCCCAAATAAACGCCAACCCTAGAAATTCTAAAATTAAATAATTAAACGCACTGCTTGTAGACAAAATTGGTTACTAACTAATCTTATCCAGAAGTATATTATATAATTATGATATATATATATATATATATATATTTTTTAAATGGGCAGATAAATTATGTATAACATTACCATTTCAATCAATAGCACATTATTAACTCGCCTTGCATGACCGGTAATCTTGTATAAGAGGTGGAGTGTTGAGGTCAATGTTTCTCATGTCTGGTGTGTACGCATGAATCGTTTCAGTTGGTATGATATAATATAATATTATGCATCTGTCCAAAATTAAATTGAGTTTTAAATAATTTAAATAATTTATATTTATACAGTTAGCATGGCATTATATAATATACTTATACAAAAAAATGCAGCTAGTACTTTGTCGATGCATTAACCCTGCTTGTTCACAACATAGATATTCAAAGTCCGCACGTTGTAGGGATTTTACGTTCCTTGTACAATTGACCAGAACAATCTACCGCGCGCGATGCACCTTATTTGCGCTGATAATCCTAACGCAGTCAACCTATCATCAACCTTATTGCAACCAATCTTCAACCAATCCTCAACCGAATATCTACGTTGTTTCAATGGTGAAACAACGTTACTTCAACGTTGGAACAATGTTGATATCATTACTTTGAAAAAACGTTGAAATTTCAACGTTGTTTCAACTTTCAAATCCAACTATTTTTCAACGTTGAAATTTGACGTTGTTTCTACGTTGATCCAACGTCTTTTGCCTGCTGGGTAGTCTCAACGACGGGTCACAACAGCTATTATCATTGCATCACAGTTATCATAACGCGCAGTTAAATTATTAATGTGATTGATTTTCTCCAGTGAGATAAAAACTGCATTTCGCAAATATACGCCATGATAAACATTTTTGCAGAAAACACACCAGATAAAAACTGCATTTCGCAAATATACGCCATGATAAACATTTTTGCAGAAAACACCCCATTGTAGAAAAATTCTAATATTATATAACCCAGTTGTACTACCTAGGGCAAAAAACATTAATCAAAATCCTGAAATTTGCACCTAAAATGCGTCACATATACCCCATGGTTAAAATTTATTTGTAAAAACATCCCTTCTTAAAATAAGCATAAAAATACCCTATAGTATATAAAAACTGGAGGTTGAAATTAGGGCACATTGGGCGCCCGATTGGGCGGCACATATGTAGAGGCACTTTGAATGAATAGCAGTGTCCCTGGGGGATTTCCTCCATCAAATGTTGTGTTCAGGGATTATAATTCGATATTAGTTTAGTTTTATGACTTTGCTTCAGTTAGAAATCTTTCTAAATTTTGGACTAGACAAATTTTACGCACTAATTTGTCTAGATATATATATATATATATGAAAGACTTGTTGGGGGAAATTACTGGAAGCCCATTTCTTGAAAGTTGTTAAGTTTGATCCAGGGCATGCATTAATTTATAATACTTCTTTGGTTGAATAATAAATTGATGACTCAGACTGCAAAAGGCGACCAAAGAAGAGAACAAACCACATATTCTATACACTTCGTCATAGGCAGTTAACCCCCAATTATCATTTTATATGAGAAATTAAAGTATAATCACCACTGGGCAAACCAAATTCCCGTGTGAATTAATTCACTGATATATTTGCTTCGTGCTCAGTTGAGCTGAATTATTGATTAGTATTCAAGCTGCGAAAATGTTGAATTTAGACCAAGGCGGGATGATCATATTAGGACCCCTGTTGCATAATAAGTTTTGAATGGGTATATAGAAATGACAGGTACATGTACCTTGCAAGTAATTTAATAAGCTGTGAAGGTTGTTAACCCTTTTTGTACTTACACTGGCATGGGTTTTCCAAACAGTTAAATACAGGTAAATATTTCTAAATATTGCATAAGGGGAGGCTCAGCCCGCAGGCACCTACAAACCCACCCCTTTCCCTGAATGACTTAAAACTCAAAAAACAGCATACTAGACTGGTGAATTAAGAATCCTCTACTTTCCATAGTAGCCCATCCGTGTTGCATGCCGGACCTATAAGGGATAAAAGTGACCCCCGTAATGTTTAATCGACTTTGATAGAGTCTAGTAATAACAATAATTATTGTACGTGATTCATGCAATATGTAGTGAAAGTTATATTGAAAGACCACAAGTTTGAATAGTGCTCAGAGTCTTTTTCAAGCCCTATTTCTCAAGAAGTGACTGGATGTTCTTCCCTGCGTGTACTACTTTCACAGGAATTCTTTATTATATTTAAAGCCTTGCACATATTTACATTTAATAGCAATATATATGTCTTGCAATAACTGCATCAGTTTTTATCCGATCAACTTCGTGTTTTGGTACAGGGTAAATACAGGTCAAAATGCAGATCGTTTGTAATTTCCATGTAAATCACTTTCAAGATGGCC
>JAOXYB010017420.1:0-18718 GCA_028565635.1 Phoronis ovalis | reverse complement strand
CTCCCGAAATAGATCTGTAAAATTCACTTGTGGTAAATAAATATGGAAAAATTTACGAACCTTAATTTTTCATGCCTATATTAAATACATTTTTCAAGAAATTCATGGACCCTGTGGGAAACGAATATTTTTCGAAAATATACCCTGTGGTAAATAAAGCTTTGAGAAGCGTGAAAAACATACCCTGTTGTAAATACGGGGGCCTATTGGGCGGCACATATATATAGTGACTTTGAATGACAATACCCCCGGGATAACATTACGGGAGGAGTGGTGATACTCACATACTCATGGTTATCATTCTTATGCCGATTTTGATCAACAATATTATTATATAGAGCCCGGACAGCTGGACTTCTGACATATGTATAACGTGGTGTTCCCTGATCCGCCATAACTGGAATCAGCAAAACAAGTAAAAGCGTATAATTGCACAGAAACGGTAATTGCCACATCGACTGCAAGTTAATTTGCAGTACAACAGCCAATTTGTGCCCTATTTTTATACAGATTCGCTCTCCATAGGTACAATCTATTCCCAACGTGTCGCAGCTTTGGCCCAGTAGTGTCCTTAAGATGTTTTACCACAACAAAATCATAACGAAATTGCTAGCTGTGAAAAAATGTAAATTTTGAGGCAACACCTGTTTCTTGACTAGAGTTTACCCGCCATTGTTACGAAATCAAAACGAGGCTAGAGGATTCCCTAATCAACACTACAGGGAATCCTGGTTTTTGCTTTTTTTTTCACAATATGCCGCAAGAATGTAAACATGGGCGATAATTTTAAATTACAAACATTTTTTTCGCAATAGAAACTATCAGTAAAAATTCCCTCCCACACAATTTTTTTTACAAGAAATATGCAGGGGTTAGAAACATTATTTGCACAGACCCCGGGGATTTGTACACGTTTATAATATCGTTTCATTAGTTACATGGATATATATCCTGCTGATATAAACTGAACACAGTGAAAACTGTAAGCACAACTACAATGTACACACCCGGTGTACACATTTGTGTTTATGGTTTAGTAATAGGCTATTGTCTAAAATAGCCGCTTGAATTTACGCCTAACCTATAGTTGAAACATTTGATACCTTTAACTAGAATTACTGAGCCGACTAGTATTATTAGTATAATTAATAAGACCAGATTTTCGAATTTTACCAATTTGCATCTCGACTCATTTTTTACCGATTCTGTTTTTTCCTAAATTTTTTTTTTGTCTCCAGTTATTAGGAAAATTTGATTAAGGTATCTGCTGTGGAACATCAATTATTATTAGATTTTGCTTGCTGTACTGGTAATGCTTTCTTCTATTTTGTATACGAGGGAATCCTGTAGTATGTGATGCTAATATCTATCAGCTAGCTATTACAAGGAGTAATGGTTACTAGCAATAACTGTACAACTACTTTATAAACATGATGCATGTGAGACTTTTTATACTAAATTAATTGTCTTATTGTATAAGCAATTAATTAACAAGAGCAGTTGAGCACCATGCAACAGGTAATGTCAACTACAGTTTGGCAGAGGTTAGGTCAAGGCTAGAAACTGCAATCATTAGGCACCAAGAGGGAGTTGAATGTAATGCATGTAATATATAATATACAAATATATGTTGTTGTGGCATATGTAGAGATGTAAGAAAACAATACAAAACAAATTAGTATCAACAAAGTAGCTTTATTTAAGGCTAAGCCATCTACATGCCATATTAATGTTAACAATATTTCAGGACACTAAACGAAAGAAACCGCAGGACGTAACATGTGAAGTCAAAATAAAAAATCGGTCTGTTTTGTGTACACAGTTTGATACAAAATGGTGATTTATTCTTGTACAGACCATTATCCAGCTGCCATTATCTCAAACATACAGAACTGACTGAGATGAACTCAAAATATCTAGTTCAAGCCCAATGTAAATTGCTGATTCTACACATTATCTAAAATGTTCCGTTTCTTCAGATTGGTCTAATACACATTCCTCATGTGCAAATGATGAAATGGGAAATGCATACTTTGCACTGAAAAATAATAATCAACTGATTACATAAAGATATCTGTAGCAGACATTCCTGCCACTAAAATTTGTCTTAGATTCCCAGGTATACTAGAAATTAACTGCAACATTTTACATTATTGACTGAGCCAAGAATAGTAACATGTAGAATGCCACCTGGTGACTAGCAAACACAGTACATGGAATGGCACTTAGTGTCCAAGTAAGACTTTTAGTCGACACACTATAACCAACTAGTAGGAGTATGAAAAAATGTACATAGCTATAAAAATAAGTACAATATATATAACTCATCCGTCCTAGTTCATAGTGATTAGTATATTTTGTAAAGTAAATAACAAATATAAGCTGGAAGTATATAATATATAACAAAATGACCCAAAAGTATATGTATCAGTATTTACAAGAGTGATAACAATCACACTATTTACAAGGTACAAAGCAGGCATTCTCTCATCGTGATGACTAGACATTGTTAATGTGTTCTAATTTCATTGCCATGCAAAATCACAATTCGTCGATAGTCTCTCTTATTACCTAATAATTAATACGGTGTCACAATGTGACCCAATACCACATCTATATAAATATTGCTTAGCAATATGTCAAAAATTTACAAACAATGTTAATGCAAAAAAAAAATGTACAAAAAATAACAGTGATATAACTTGTTTCAGTAATTTCGCAATCAAAATAAAACTTACAGATGAGTACTTTATAACCTTTCATCTGACACAATTCAAATTCTATACAATTCTTATCTTAATTTTGTACTACCCTTAGGCAAGTTTAAACAGTTTCCCTAACTAATTTGAGCGTTAGCTTACATACAAAATAGTCCAGGTACATACTTGCCAACAAACTGTCCCAGTTATTGACTTGCCACTGATACAATAAGTATTCCAAGAATACACATGATTGCACAAAAATGCACCAAACATTTTGTATCTATCTCACTTTTACATTGGAAAAGGTTGACAAGTATGCTGGTATACTACTCTGGTTATTTAAAAACCAAAAAAAATGACTGCAATATGCTAGAGCATCCACATAAAAGTACTAAAAATGATAAATCGTTAATTTTTGTAAGTTTATGAATTTCTGTAGCAGTGTTGCTACAAAAAAAAAATTGCTGACAAACCATTGTATGTTGATATTAGAAAACTGTACCACAAAATAACAACCTTTCCATTAATATACAGGTTAAGATTAAGACCACACATTTCTAGCACATTATCATACTGAGCATTATACTTGCATATATCTATTATTAACTATTTACAAAGCAGGAAACTACAAATTATTGATAATTAATCTCTCATATCCAATAAAGAAAAACCTGCACCTTTACAATGTAAGCAAAAAAAACATGAATAGTTAATTCTATGTGAAAAATTGGAAGTGGTATACTTACTTCAAAATATTCAACTGGAAAATGCTATAATAATATCGTTACATAGTATATCTATTTCAAGATTTGGAAGCAATATAAAATACAGACTGAAAAATACTTGCTATCATAATTTTTAAATTTGTGCCATTAAGCAAAAATAAATGCATCAATACTGTCTTGTAATACTATAAGAGATTAATACATTTGAAAGCATATCAATTATATTTGCGCCTGTATCACACATAGTTTAGCATATACATAGACCATCAATGACCTTAGTAACCACAACGGTTTCAACTATCCACTCGTCTCCACAAAAACATGTACAAAATCACAGTTTCTTATATAATATGTATAATCTATAGCCCACAATTTCTGCTCAGAAAACCTTAGATTCTAGTACTGAGGTTTTCAATACACAAGCCTCCTCTAGGTATGGTAAAATTATTTATCCCAGCAGAACATATATTTATTCAACTTTTGTACGTTTAACAGGTGGTTCATCAAAACTGCTACTGGGTGGTGCTTGGCCGTTATGTTTAGTCACTCTTGACTTATGTACATCAAGACTACAGTGTACTTTATACTCCTGCAAAGTATTAAAATTTTCACTACACGCACTGCACTTGTATTGAATCTGTTCCAACTTGACGACTGATTTCGAATCAGGTGTATTCTTTCCAGAGTAACATTGTGTTTTCTGATGAGTTGTACAAGCCTCTTTAACTGGGAAGACCATTGTACACTTTTTGCATACGTAACCAACATCGACAGTGTTCTCTGCAGCACATTTGTAATCCTTTTCACTTACAATCTTTTTTAATTCCGACAACGATTTTGAATCTTGGGTGTATTGCGCAACCATAGCATCAGCCTGACTCATTTTGATCATTACATCTTTGATTGCTTGTTGTGGAATCTGTAGTAATGTTAATGGAGTTCCAAAGGTTGAAGGGTCATACGCAAACATATTTTCTGCACCTGTAAATAATTAAGAAAAACACTATTACATAGTGCTAAATTGCTGTATCATTACATACAAAAGCTGAACTTGCCTAACAAAGATTTATGAAACCATGTAGATGCACTAGAATTTAACTTCAAAAAGCTGATCAATGATATTGATAGCTTCCTTTGAAAACACAGGAATAAATATAATTTCTCATTTATAGTAACAACTTTTATCACATGACAAGTAATGACCACAAAGCGCAGCACAAAAATGAACACAATCTTCAGCACCGACAAGATAACTAACTACCCACACAGGTAATCAGCTAACGGAATCGTGCACAAGCTTAACTAAACATCGCACATTTGCAAGCAAAGAAAATACGACTCCAAGCCAGTAAATTAGAAAACGCAACACAAAAAAAAACAACATGAAAAGAACCAGCTTCAGCTACATACAACCAAAATAAACAAATAACCAAATACATACAGATACAAGTTTGTTTTAGTCATGATTAATTAGGTAAAACACCTAGTTTTCAGCTGTGATGAAGAAATCGACAATGAGAACAGCATATTAATTATAAGTGCCAACATGTACCGAAAGATTTTGGGAGTAAATTTTCTTTGCCTGTTTAGCACACCCAACACTAAACTGAAGTATCCACATGCCACACATAACAGCATGAGACAAATAGATATATACCTGAGTACAAAGCCAGTGGATTTACCAGTAAACTTTCTGTAATACAATATTGTGAAGTTCTTTTACTTCTGGTGCCAGTCGACATTTTTTTGATTCAGTTACATTATGACACAGTAAACAATAGTTACTTCTGTCAATCAGTGCCTGCATGGTTTGATACAATGAACACGGGTACTTCATATATAACTCAATTTGTGCATGTCCTCATTCAAACTATCAAGTGTACAAAAAATGTATGCAATATATATGAACTTTACTTAGACAACTGAATTTAAATCCCGGTCTGCTAACAGTATATGATGCACATAAAATTCCACCAGCAGTCACTTACCAGGAAACATTCCTGGCTGCATAAAAGGCATACCCATTGCAGGAAAGAATCCAGGCATTCCAGGATACATGTATGGCATCATAGCCATAGCTGTAGGATCCATACCAGGAAGCATGCCAGCAAATGGTGACATCATCTGTGGGTTAAAGCCACTTTCTGCAGAACTACTTTCTTTCTTTACTGTAAGAAAAAAAATCATTTTAGCATGATTGTACATTATATTTTGCTCTAAAACAGACATGTATGGACTTTAGTTGTTTATTTCCTTCTTTCAAAACATTCATTGTAGTCCATAAGGTAGCATAGACCTCAAAATATATTTTTATCATGCCCATTGACATGCATAAAACTGGATAGCGAGAGTGTACTTAAACAAATTTTAATAAAAGAAAAAAGTAAGTTAAAAAAAATTGAATAAACACTAAGTTTTTTGAAAAATATACTAAATGAACACTAACATTTAGCTGCATGGATTAGTTTTTTTTATTGATATTTTGAATACTTTGTATTTAATGTACCTTGGTTGTCCCTCTTGTCATTTTTGCTTTGTTCATGTTTTTCTTCTCTCTGTGAAGCTTTATCACCTGAGAAATACAGAATTTGCAAAACTTATAATAATTAAAAATACAAATTGATATACCATATAATGTAACTTCATCAGGAACCTAGAAAAAAATGTACAATTTTGAAAATAAAACAATTCTCTAAACTAACATAAATTTTAGAAGTCAGTCATTTTTCCCCACTGGCAGCTGTCAAATATAGGTCGAATTTACTTAAGAATCTTTGTGAATGACAACTATTTCCTTTGAAAAATATGTATACATAGGTGTGTTAAGATGTCATCTTAATAAGACACTAGCATATTTGCAAAATTTATGATGTGACAAACAAATCGCTGCAAACTGAAAACAATAGAGTTATACCAGAAACACTCACCAGACTTAGCTTGAGCCTGTAATCCAATAGCATGAAGTTGTGCCAGATGTGGATGTGTGGCCAAGGTTGTCTGCTCCCAACCTTTTTGTGCTTCCAACTGTTCTAATTGTACATTTCTTCTAGTATCACCTGGTGTACAAATGTCATCATTTGCACCTTGGGACTTTACAAACCTCCTCACGGCTGCAACATGCTTTGATGTAAATACATGATCTTGTATAGTGTAACGGTGAGAAAAAGCAAATTTACAGAGTCTGCACTCTTCTGGAAGACCTGGAGATTCGGGTTCTGAGCCAAATGTTTTTTGATAGACCAATTTTGCTTTCTTTTCTTTAGCCCGAGCATTTTGAAACCATACTTGCACAACACGTTTTTGTAGGCCAATCTCTTTGCCAAGCATTTCACATTCACCCATGGTAGGTGTCTTATAATCTTGGAAAATATATTTCATAATTTTAATCTGAAGATTTGTCATTTGAGTACGATAACGCTTTGATGGAAGACGATGGGATCCTCCAGGTGATGTGGGACTACTAGTTAAATTACTGTCACCCTCAGAGCAGCTATCAGAACGGGAATCATCAAAACTTTTGGAAGAATTCATTTCATCCATGCTTTTTTCACTTATGTCAGTTTTTGGACCATATGCCACTTTATCATCAGGATCAGTCTTGATTTGAACAGGTTTGCTCAAATCTAGCGGAACCTCAAAAGGTCGGCTTGATGAAGATGTGGAAGGCTTATCTACCTTACTACTTGACTTACTTTTCTCAGGTGAGGTGACTGGATGTGCTTTACCACCACTTAGTTCTGCCATGTACTTCTTCAAGGATTCTTCATACATCTTTTTCATTTGTTCTTGCATTGGGTCATTCATTTCAGGAACAGGAGCCATAAATGGTAAAAATGGCTGCATGGCATATTGAGCCATTAATTTATTCATATCCATAGCTGCAGCTGTAGGAGAACTATCCGTGGGAGAGGACACATCATCTTGAGAAGCATCTGGAATACTATCAATGTTAACATCGCCTTTGGCCATTTCTTCTGAGTGTTTCATTGCCAAATGGGATTCAAACGCTGAACGATTACGGAACAAAGCTCGGCAAAAAGGACACCTTTTATGTATTAACTGGATATGAGCACGAAACTGCCCTTTGCGTTCACGAGCTCGGGTGTTTTGAAACCAAACCTGAACAACACGTTTCTTTAAGCTGACATCATTAGATATCTTTTCTAGCTGCTTACGACTGGGATTGGAATCATCCTGATATTTCTGGTACAAGTAGTCTAACTGCTCTGGCAGAATTGTTGTGCGCAAGCGTTTCCCACAAAGGGAAAGATCATCTTTATCATCTTCATCCTCAGATCCAGATAGTGGTCGCTTCATTGGTGAATTTTTTTCATTGGTTGCATGGTGCTGTGCAACACTCTGTAGTAAAGCGAAAGCGCTGTCTGGTGCAAAATTTGGGAATAAACCTGGGTTCATCATGTGGATGTTTTGATGTTCTCGCCATAAATCAAAGTTGTGAAAAGTGGACTGACATTTATCACATTCGTAGCTCTTTTTATTACTTTCTTCTTTCTTTTCTGTTGACTTTTCTGACTCTCTGTCCTTCTCTCTTACCTCATTATGATTCCCCATTTCACCACTGAACGAAGACATGGAGTCATCATCTTTATTAAATGGTAATGGAATATCCTCATTTTGGTAACAGACTTTCTTCTGATGTTTAATCAGATCATAATATCTCTGGAATACAGTAGAACATTTCTTACACTGATAATTGAGACCTTGAGTGCGCGTAAATCTGGCGGTTTCTCCACTTTCTGGGGGTTGATTTTCATAAACTTTTCTCGCTTTCTGTCGAGCATTTTGAAACCAAACAACTATGACACGTGGGTTTAAATTCAATAACTTTGATAAATGATCTAAATCATCATCTTTTGGGTAAGCATTCTGGTCAAAATACTCTTGAAGATTTTTGATTTGGAAATCTGTGAATCTTGTACGATTTGCTCGTCGACCTCCCGAAGAAGTAGTATAGAATGAAGGATTATCAAGTGGTTCCATTGATATCGATGTCGGAGACATCAAAGGTCCTGGAGAAGTTGTGCTAATAGGGGTCACAGGAGTCACTGGAGCTGAATAACATAAAGATACCGAGTTACTGTCCTCATTCAAACTGCTGTCATCTGCGACCTCTATTTTAACTGGCAGACACACAGGCTTAGATCTTTCAGGAAATACAGGTTTCTTGATCATTTCTTTTTCTAAGCTTTTCTTTGCGTTTTCCATTTCTTCCGGCTTTTCTTCATCAATGGCAGGCATTTTGCCCGTTTTGTGGTACTCTTCCATATCAATAACTGTTTCTGTTGATGGTGGATTGTTGAAATTATATGGTGAATCTTTATTGCGCTGTCTTTCTTTAAACAAGGTATTTCTAAACCAGTGTTTGATAACTTTTTGTGGCAATCCCGACTGATCACTCATCGCAATAATCTGTTCTTCAGTTGGCGAGTTATTAATATCAAAATGTGCTCGCAAGATTTTCAACTGATCATCATTGATACGAGTTCTTGCCCTCTTTTCACCCGCAGCTGCGGCAGCAGCTTGCTGTTGTAGTTGTTGCTGTTGTGCAGCTGCAACTGCTTTTGGATCAATCGTTGGAACAGATGGACTTGGAAGTGAAACTGAGGCTGATGTACTAACAGGGGGCATCATAATGGGAAACAATGGTGGCTGAAGGTTCAAGGCAGCCATTTGCATATTAGGAGGATAAAACATGGGCAACATGCCGAGCATAGACATCTGCAAAATTTGCGTCGTGGCTGCATCAAATGATGGAGTTGTCGGAGTAGCCTGCTCAGAATGTGGCTCACTTTCAGATACAGGAGTAGTTGTAGTCACCGTTAAAGCTGCTAGTTTTTCTTGTTGTTCCTTCTCTTCTTTAATCAAAAACTTACGATTAAAGTCATCTGCAAAATCCTCGGCATAATTTTCTACAATGGCATGCGGGACAACATCTTTATGAATTTCTTCTCTGTGACATTTCAATACCCAAATACTGGTGAACTTCCTGTTACAAATCGGACAAACACATTTGTTCAACTCTGGAATACTAGTATTGATTTCCATATCAGAATCCTCTTCTTTTTCAACATCATCATCATCAGCTTTCCCTCCATTTTTGTGCTCAACTTCAGCGGCCTGATTCAATTCATTAAATTGCATGACACATTCAAAACCAAAATTCTCCAATAGATTCTTCTGTACATGAGGCTTACTACGAGCTACGAATCTTTGTCGATTTGCTGGTACCCCTGGAGCCGCAAAGAAACAGTACAATTGTTGGTGTTGTTGCAGAACTTCTTGGGACACAAATGTTGCATTGCATCGGTTACACCGATGTGTAGCCTGTAACTGCAGGTCTCCCGGGGTTGCTTGAACAGATGTGACTGAAGTAGGAGTATGTGGTGTCTTTGGAGTGTCTGCTGAAGATGATACGACGAATGGCTGTCCAGTCGGTGATGTTAGCAATGATTTCTGTTGAAGCATGTCAGCCAAGACTTTTTTGTGAGATGAAGTTGGTGTGCTTACACGTGTGGAAGGATGCTCTACCAATGGCTGAGTCAGATCGACCTCACCACTTGTGGCCAAGTCTTGTAGTCGTGAAGCTCGTGTCTGATGATACACAGAACGTAGATGAATGTCCAGGTTAGTACCTTGAGAGTAGGCTACTTTACAAATGTTACATTTATACGGTCTTGAGTTTTCAGAAGATGCTGTTACTTGCGATGATGATGACAACGATGACACAGGTGTTGATGTGGAGATCTTACTGGTTGACATGACAACAGGATTGGATGAAGCCAACGTCGGAGAG
This sequence comes from Phoronis ovalis, assembly GCA_028565635.1. Classification (NCBI taxonomy): domain Eukaryota; kingdom Metazoa; phylum Phoronida; family Phoronidae; genus Phoronis; species Phoronis ovalis. Next base: position 8,477 of record JAOXYB010017420.1, on the reverse strand, counting down.
GTTGCCTGTGATGGTTGACCTAGTAGAGAAACTTGCGCTTGTTTTTGCTTGTGCAAATGTGACACTGAATTATAGTGTACAAGTAGAATATTTTTCTGTGTGAATGATTCCTTACAGGTTTCACATTTGTATGGTCGGTTTGGGTCTAAATACTTCTCCATAGGGTAGGACATCTTGTCACCTCTGCGATGCTGCAATGTTTTATTATGCGCTGACAGATAATTCTGTTTGGTGAATGCCACCTTACAACGATGGCACTTGTACTTGCGTGTAGGATCATTGTAGTTGTTCTCAGCCATAGCCTGACTATTCATAAAATCTTCCATGAAATGATGTTCTTGGTATAATCCCTCGGATTGCTCTGCAGTGCTGCTCACAGTAGATTCTTGACTATTATCGTCCTTTTCTTCTTTCACATCAACTTCCATACTGCCTTCATCACCTCCATCACCCACGCTCATGTTGACAGAGCTTAAAGTAGACAGCTTTTGTTTAACTTGCTCTATCTCAGCTTCAGACATGTTTTCAAAATGGACCGTTTCGTAATGGTTATATAGAGCACGAATGGAAGAGAATGACTGGTCACAAATGTTACACCTGGGCAACAAATGACACTGTGAATGTGTGTGTAACTTATCAAAAGTTTTGAAAGCAAGACTGCACTGACGACATCGAAACTTGTACATATGGCGCTCAGAAACTGGTACTTTTGGTCGTTTAGCATGTATTTCACGGAAATGAACTTGTAGCGACTGCGCTGTTTGAAAGTACTGGTTACATCCTTTCTTCCAGCAGAGGTAGCCAGGACCACGAGGAGTTTGCTTCAGTTCAAGATGACCTAATTCATTTTGATGTGCGTACAATGAATCTATTGACAGGAATGTTTTGGTACACATCTGACAGCGATATTGTTCGTCAACCTCACCTTGTTCGACATCATCTACAAAATAACAAAATATTTCCCATGAGGCCTAAAAACATCCTAAAAAAATGTTGATGATTTTGTACCTATGATACTGATACTGTTATATACAAGTTGGCACTGTTCTCATTCACTCAAAATTAGTTGAATTACAAAACAGCATACAATCCAAAACTGAAAAAATAGTTGGGAAGAAAATATGGCCCATTACATTCAAGACGCATTAACAGAGATCATTCATAAAAACAGATAAGGCTGTCTTAGAAAGCAATCACAAACGTTTGTTTCTTACCATCATCATCACTGTCCATATCCATGCCTTCCTCCTTGTCTGATTCTGGTGTCAGTAGGGGCGATGAAGCAGCTATCTTGTGAGAAGGACTGATAGTACTGAGATCTGGAGATTCAACCATAACCAGTATACGCTGCATTCCCTCGGCAGTCACATTATGTGCAGCAAACAAATGTTTCTGCATGCTCTCCTTATCACGGAACTCATCTTGACATAGAGGGCAGCTCTGTTTTTGGAATGCAGAATGCTGGGAAACGATATGTGATCGGATGCGTATATCACTGTCGCTGGTGAAGTTGCAGTAAGGACATGCATGAACAGAATCCTCCGTCCCTAGAAAGAAATACACGGCACTGATAAAATATACATCAGATTTCACTGAAGGCAAACAGAACATTTCCAAAAACATGTATTATAACAGTATTTAATGTGCACACCATTAGATAAAGCAATTTTAAAGGCCTTCTTCTTAAAGACTTTTTATCAAAATTCATACACCATTAATTCTGGAACATATATTTCAGGCATGATGTTGTTTTGAGAATAATGGTAGACAATTTCTTTAAGCAATTTTGTTTACTCAAAAAATCTACCCTTCTATATGTACTAAAACCACTATATCTTTATCAGTTAGGTTGACTTGTTAATTATATACCGAAGCCCTTATGCTTGTAATTAAATTTTTATTTTAATTAGAAATCCAGATAACAGGGTTTGCCTGCGTAATTAAAGCCATTATTTAGTCATATTCTAACATGAAAGGAAACATTAGTGCAATCTGTTACAAAGGCCAATTAGAATGTACTTGATTATTGACTGCTTTACTAATCATGTATAATTAAAACGCAATACTTTTTTCTATATTCATCTAAACGCCATTAGGGAAGTGAAATAAAAAGTGCAAAAATGATATATAAATTTTTCAAACAGACACAATAAATATGGATTAAAATATTTATAAAATGCATCTGTTATACAAAAAAACTTAATTAGTGAAACCTGTGATGACGTGCTGCGGAAACACTGTTTGAAAGTTCAATATAAATAATGACTGGGGGTATCCTACTGGGATATTAATTAGGTTTTGTAATTAAAGACACAAGAAAATAAGGTTAAACAATGTATAATTAAAACATAAGAAACAAAGAAAACTAAGGTCCTAATATTTCTCAACAGTTGCTAAGCACAATGACCCTATCCAAAAAGAGCGGGAGGGTTAAAATTCATAAAATGAACATTTAAAAATTAAAGTCTGCTTGGCTTTGTGCACAATATTTGAAATTCATATAAAATGAAATATTTCTAAGCATCAGTGCCTAAGAAAGAGTGGGGAGAGAGCAAAACAAATGCTAGCTTCCAGTATATCCTTTTTTTCCTAATTCAAAACATCCTTATTCACAAAAATTCATAATTTGTCCTTCCTCACTAAGATATCATCACAAACCTACATTCTTGCAGAATACAATAATCATCTTTGCTCCCTTCCCGCAAAGTTGGTAATATGCGGTACACAGAAATTTGAATATATTTTGAGCTTTTTCCTAATATAAATCAACATGGACCACAAATCAAAATTTTCATCTGCAAATTGACTCTAATGACCAAATACTGCTGATACCAGAAGGAATGTAAAAATGTACATGAAGACAAGTAAAACAACTAATTACAGGTGAAAATACCAAAAAAAAAAAAATGAAACATGTAACATCAAGGAGGGATGTGTTCAGCTGTTGGTTAATTGATCAAAAACTGCTGTGCAAGAAAAATACTTCATTTATCAGTCAAAATACACAGGCTTTTGCACTGTTGATACAAGTGTTAAAACCATTTACTTGTAAATTTAGATATTATTTTATGACATATCAACCTGTCCAAGTTTCAACAAAAACAAATTATAAATGGTGATTTTTGAAGCAGATTTTCATATAAATAGGAATATTTTCACTCAGCTAGCGAAATTACGACCACTACTGAAGACAATATCGGTGGATTATTACACCAATAATTTACATAGCTCTGTCCTTTATTTATTTCTTTCATGTTAATTACTAATCAAACTCTTAAAGTGTAACTTCTCTGGCCGGTACAGTAACATTATTGACAAATTTAATAATCAAAACTTAAAAGAAGGACACAGACCTTCAGAATCTACTATTAAATTAAATGAAAAATAATATAAGTTTAGGAAATTAAGTTTTAAGTTTAATCGATATAACTTGGGACAGATGAACCAAATAAACATCAAACACCACGGAAATCATTTGCTCACAACATTTATACTCGCTGCCATTTACACTTTATAACAGTTTAATCTAAGCTCCAATCCTCCTGAAGAAAAACCTTCAAAACACAATTGGGTTTTAAACCATGTGTAGTCAAAGCCCTTCAATGATGTTTTAAAGATTTTTCAGCAACTGTTTCTTTTTTTTGCAAATTTTTTATACCACCTAACAGTACCCGATACTGAAAAGGATGGATGCCCCAGCTTCTAGTATACCTTTAAATACGGTTGGATAACAACAAAATATCTTACCTGAACTAATTTGATAACAAAAAATAATTTCACTTCTTTAAATCAAACTACTCGAAAATGTTACGAGAATTGTACAAGTGAAATTGACAGGTGAGTTTTAGATCAAAGTATGACATACCTGCGGTCTCAATCTTGTCTTCCTCTTGTTTAATATCTGGCGACACATTACTTGATTCCTCCATAAATAAGTCATCATCTGCAAGAAAAAACAATGCATTTCATGCATTTAGACATAAAAAATAAAACAAAACAAGTCGGGTAAATAGTATTTTTTTATTTATTGCACTTAAGTGGAATTATTGTTTGCAAAAATTCACAGAAACAGTGTTAGGTGGTTTGCTTTTAGAATGCAGGCAGCCATCTTTTTCGAATGGGAATACACACTCTACTAAGATGGGGCCAGTTATGTTGGGGTGTTCTCTCAGTGATTGTGAAAAGCACTGGTTACTAGGTACATTTGCTAGTTATTAAGTATAGCACCAGTATATTAAACTCAAAGAATATGACTTTTGATAATATTGAGGTATCACGAAGCGGCTGATATTTTTCTTCAAATAGCTATATATAGTGGGGCAGGTTAGATATATTGTTTTTCCATTTTTATTGTCATATAAGACCACCTCCTTCCTTATATATCTCATGAATGCACAATAGCTAAAACAAAGAGGACTAAATTAACATTACAAAGCTTCATAAAGAAGGTTAATCACTGTCATAAAGTGCATTTATCAGAGTTGCAACATTTTTTCAGCAAAACAACAAATTGTTTATTTGGATGCCGCAACAAACTGTATAAGAAATTTTTTTTGTATCATTTGGCAATTGATGCTACAACTAGTTTTTATACCATGAAAAGGTGTAGGTCAGCGACTATGCTTCCGAGTATTTATATCGAACAACAGATCTGTGAAAAGGAAGAACATTTTTGCAACAAATCGGATGGCCATGTAGAGGAATTTTTCAAAGACAATAGAGTTTAATTAGAAAAGACAAGTTATATTGATAAACTGTTCATGCATGAATCTTTGCTCATCAAGGCAAATTAACAATTATTCCAAGTGCAATATATATTTTGTAATATTCTTAAGGAATGCTAAAAAATCTAATTTACAAGCTTAAGTCGAATGTTGCATCCAATTTCTCTGGTATTGATTACTTTTAATTGTATCTAGCATGGATATTTATTCATTAATGTCAAAAAAGAGAGAAAACAGTAGTCACGCCAAAATGTACACACGTCATTTGAGTTAATTTCTAAAAACACATTTTCATAATGAAACGCGGCTGTTTTGGATAAAAAACTCTCCGGTTTAATAACATGTTTTAAATTAGACCATGTCGTAATGAGGCTGTTGAATAATTAGTAATTACAGTATCCCGCCAGCTTTAGAATTTTTCCCAAGCTTGCTAATCAGTTACAGCTTTTTGGTGAAAATCTATTTAGCAAAAAATAGCTTCATTATTTGGGATAGGTAATTTACTTCATATGCAAATTATAATATGGTACTTAATAGAATTTAAATGGGCACTGACCCTGGTAATTATCTGTCTGTGATGAATTACATCTATTCAGTGTGGTACTTAAATAACAAAGTTATGTCAAAACCCAGCTACTGGTTTTATTATTAATCTTCATCAATTACTACTTTGGTGCACTGCTGGACATTGCAGAAAACAATAGTGTCAACCAAGTGCTTCAGTATATGGGCAGAAACATAAGTCATCAACTGGAGGAATTACTATCAAAGTTACTTAATACCTGTGATTTAATAATGGGGTTGAAACTTTAATCCAACTGCACTGTAATTGTTTGATGTGGTATCAATGGCTACTAATACAGGAGTTATTGTTTGATGGATATATCCTAAGCCAGTGGTACAAATTACAAATACCAAAGTTGAACTAATCACTAGTAATAAACTTATTATGCAGAGATTAGAACAGAAACAAGCTCTAATCCAACATTATGAAATAAGTCCACCATTTTAAGGTTAAGTCTTGAAAAATCAAAAATTTTGTGGCAATTAAAATATCACTAAATAACTTGATGTCATATACAGTTCTTTCTCTTATATAATCTCATAAATCATTATCCATGCTTTTCTTGTACAGAAAGATTAGTAATAAACAGTTACATAAAGAATATACAAAATCAAATGATACTGCTGTAATTTATTTTCTGAGGGAATGTAACAAAGTACCACATGTATGTATACCATGTGTTAATATGTCAGACATTGGACTGTGAATAACATAAAATTATCATTTTATCATTTGTGGCTTGTTGGTAAGATACCAGGTATCTTAAAGCTTTGTAACTATTCTTATTACATAAACAAACATTTAAATAAATCTCCTGAAACATTTTTAAGGTACAAGAAGTGAAGAAAAACATTGCATTATTGATTGCAAAAATACATTAATTAATAATTGTATTAATGTGTGACATTATATCGTGCGAGCCGTGAAGCAGAAATATAGTCAAAAAGTACAAATTAGCGAAATTAATGTAAATGTGTGGGTTGAATAAAAAGTTAAGTAAATATATTCTAAGTGTATTTAAGGGTGTTACGAATCACTAATTTTACACCAAAAACCAAGGACAAAAGACTTAAAGATGAATGGTTCATTAAAGTTTAAACAAAATGCAGACATACATTATCTCTTCTTCTGCATCAGTATTTATAAATAATTGCACACCTTGATTCATACAGAGTACACATAACTCACAAAGAGGCTCCAGGTGGGGATTCTGTACTCACAACTGAACACTGAGATAATATTTCAATGTGGACAACCAAATTCCTATAGACAACCACACTGTTTATCTTACACTGTCTTGGAATACATAAAACAAACAGTGGCATTTTTGCAACAAATACATACTTGCTCAAATTTCTTTCTTGTAATGTGTGGTTGAAATACCAATATAGGAAGTAAATCATCTACAGCTACTGTTCTCTAAAGTTGTTTAGTCAACATAAGAGCTTTATTTAAACACTCCCAAGAGGGGCTGTTCTAAAGATAGTCTTTTAATATTTTGCACATTACTGGATTTTTATATTGCTGTATTACTAGAATTCTAAAGATGTCATTCATTTTGATCTTGCTACCATTTTCCGTGACAAAGTGACAAAGCAACCCGTCTATCGCAGAAACATTTTTATTCTCTTCCCTTTTCTCAAGAATTGTTTATGTACAGAATTTTAGATGCCAGTGGGGAATTCCTGGTAAAAGACTGTGGTATATGGTTATTATACAGTTCTATTACAACATTGGGGATTTTCTACCCGTTTTATCAGTCAGTCAGACTAAATCAATATCACAATCAGACATACCTGTCCATAGATAAACATTGATAGGCAAGTTATGATGGTTTTATTACTATCTACTGTATACAAACTGCTGTTTACTTTAAAATCTTGTTCTCAGAATAGCTCCCAAGACATATCTTTTTCCACTCAGTCGACCCCAGATGGAGATATAGATACCTGGAAAGGTCTTAAAGCATTTTTATTGCTAATCAGGTACACATAGCAGTATTGGGACATGATATAGTGTGCCCAAATACTAAGGAGGTACAGTGCTTGTTTTTTTTTGTTGTATAGGTATGCCATGCACTAGCATACCCACTGTAAAATTTTCGGCATCAAAAACAAATCCAATCCAAATTTTTTAAAATAAGAAATAATAGCAATAGCAATCCAAAGTAAAAAAAATGGGTAAGCAGTCTGTTTTATGCCAACTTTTTAGCAATCAAAATTTATAGCAGCAGGTAGAATTTATGAATGATACTAATAAAGTGTTTCAGGCCTCAAACCCAATGGAATGGCTATTTTTGCTACCAATAATATAATGAGTGAAAAGGCAGGTAGTAATTTCAATATATAGCCTGTTAATTACTGCCAGAAATGGGTAGAAAGCCTTTGTTTCATAATGGTCCCAGTTTGTAAAAATTAGTTTTCCAGACACTAATTGCAGTATAAAAGCCCTTGTTTAGTTTTCTGACACAGTATTTACTGTTTATAATATGGGTAATGAACTCTGAGACAGAATGATAATTAAAATGCCTGCCTAATGACTGGAGCCAGCAATCTTTTGTATATTATAGCACTCTGACATAAGGTCACATCAACAAGTTGGAAAAAAAATTGGAATTAAGATTAAGGAGTGTCAAAAATTTGACAAAATATGATATAATAATAACCTTTAATCTTTAAACTCCATGTCATGCTCTATTACTAAAAATAAGTTAATATATATATATTGTTGGAATGATATCACTTCTTAATCAGCACAAAGATCCGGTTCTTTATATTCATTTAGATGTCTCACAATAAACCTACATAAACTGTTTTAATGCAAATATAATTAATAAGGATCCCATGTGGAAATCTGAGCCAAAAGCTGTTTTTCATGAAGTCATTAAAAATGAGCATTTTTTGTATTAAGTTCATTGGCCTCATGGTATATATATAACAATTCAATTATTTTTAGGTTAAAAAAAAATAAGGAGGACTGCTAAGTTTTAATTTTATGTTTCACCATTAAGCTTCATCTGGAACAGGTATTTTCAATGCATGGTTAATTTAACTCATTTTATTCATGTTTAAGCCTCCTGACAATTATGATTATCTATATAAGTGGTTTCTACCTGCTAGCAAAAATTTGGGTTATTACTTAACTTGGCAATTAAGTGGAACCAGTTACTATAATTACTACCTAATAAT